>JAOUQT010068214.1:0-10346 GCA_025769995.1 Xyliphius kryptos
TAACGTAATTTCAATCCTGTGTATGTTCTGTACGTATCACAGGTTTGACAATAAAGTTGACTTTGACTTGACTTTGATTCAAACTTTGTGGGTGGGAAGGCAATCCAGATGTAACCCAACGAAACGCTCGGCAACAAGGGTTTAAATTTTGTACTTCAGGCCTTAAAACGCTTTGAATGTTTTCCGGATTTGTAAAGAACTCGTTCTTCTTTTAGTCAAGTTCGTGCGGCCGCCTTAACATCAAGCCACACAAAGAAGCACTTCAAAAAAAAAAGGAAGTGGGGTTTCAATTATTAAAATGAGAAGTGGAGAGAAGCCTGAGAGGAAGAAGAATGATAAGGAGCCAACAACCTCGAGGAGAGGACGGGTCAAATGAAAAAGAAGAAGCTGAGAGCCATCTCATTCTGATCGGGTCCCTCAGGGTTAAAAACAGGAAATGAGGCGTGCCGTCAGAGCTGAGGCTGAACGTATAGTAAATCATTTGTACTTCATGTGTATATATCAACTAGCAGAAGAGCCGTGCTGTGATACGGTGGAGAGATTGATAATCGGGTGAAAGTTGAAACGCAATCGTTTTTGAACGAGTGATGGCTTTGGAGTTTATATATTTCAATTGAACATATTTATAAAATTGAACGTATTTATAATATAAGAGCGGAGGGGATGACATGGGGGGCTTGGCGTATAGTGATTGGTGCATGGGAAGAGCGGAAGGGATGAGGCGAAGAGCCCGGCATACAGCGATTGGCGTATGAGAAGAGAGGAGAACGTCATCTTGCTGAATTAGCAAATTAGTGAGTGACTTCAATGAAACGTGCTGTAAAAATGCTCGCCACCCGGGCGTAAACTGGCTTACGGCTAGTTATTATAGAGTGAAGATTTGGGCAATTAAAAATCTGAAATATGTGTTGAAGGATTATAGTGTAAGTCGTGACTACGGTGTCTATGCGGTTGCTTTCTTACAATAATTTATCAGTAGGTTTTCCAAGGACATGGTAAGGAATGACGCAAGTTTCAGATTTGTAGGTACTCAGGAAGATGTGACAGTGGAGTGGTCTTTCATTTAATGGCGATATCAAACAAACCATCGAATTTAGGAAAGCGAGATGCTGTTTGTTTTTCCAAGGACATTGTAGGAAATTACAGCGCCAAGTTTTAGCCTTGTAGGTAAAACCCAGATAAGACACTGGCGGGGACTTGTGTTCAAATATTAAAAGAACAATCAAACATAGAAGGGTCTTTCCTAGGACATGGAGATGTCAAGATGCCCAGTTTCATCTTTGTAGGTTCTCGGGAAGCGGGAGAGTTAGTGATGAGTGAGATATTACTAATGGAATGAAACTAGCTAGGAACAGTTCCCTTTAAGCACCAGTTTAATCCATTTAGTTCCTTATAGCTAAACATTAGTATAGTGTCGTGACATCTGTGTGAAATTAATTTATGAATGATATATATATAGACTATAAAGTGCATATGTCTTATTTTGCAAACCATATTGTCATCACACCTCATCAGTGTGGATGCATGATCATCACAGCGACTCTGTAGTACAGCGGTAACTGCAGTGTTGCATGCAAAGTGTGTCTACCAGACAGAGCGCGGAGTCTTTCAGTTTCATTTTGGCTGAAATGCTTCAGCTCGTTACCAACAAAAAAACTGTGAGACTCTGTGAACCTGAGACCAAAAGGAACTGTGCTCTGACTGTAAGCAAGAAATCTGATCCCTGCACTGCGGCCTCGCCCACACACGTTAAACTAAACCCAGGAAGGTGGATAGTTTACATGGGGGTGAAGACTAACCACACACCTGCTGCAGCTCGGACATTATTTTACAGCATCATGCCAAACGGTTATATAATTATACACAAACCACAGCAAACACACAGTTATGTTAACATTTATAACCATAAGTGAGCATGTCGGGTTCTTATCAAACGTGATGGTCCATTCTGACGTCTGTAGTGCCGTCAATGTTCATTCCCGTTTCCCTAAAAGGTAAAGTCGCTGTTTTGAAACTCAAAATACAAACAAATACTGCCCTCTTTGTGTCCTCATCAAATACTAAAACATATGTTTTAGGTTAAAGTTTTTTGGCATTGCGTACAGGAAACAAGTACAAAGCCAACGTCTAACCACACGTGCACGATTATTTATTCATTCATTCATTATCTTCCACTTAATTGTCTACTAGGGTAGTGGTGGGGTTCCCCATGCCCATCCAGGGGAGAATGTCTTGGGCTATGGGCAGATACATCCAGGACAGAGCGCCAACCCATTGCTGGGAACACATTCACACACACACAAACACACACTACACATGGCAATTTAGAGCATTCATTTTACCTTAAAGCCATGTTGTTGAGAACCTGGAGGAAAACCCACGCGGATACAGGGAGAACATCCCCAGCGCTGAGAGGCGAACGTGACAACCACTAAGCCACTGTGCCGCCCTAAGATAGAGATTATTTACCTTTAAATCAGTAAAGACAATGTATATGACATCTAAATGTATTACTCTTGAAGAACACTTTTAATTCATTCATTCATTCATTCATTCGTTCCACTTATTCCTTTATGAGGGTTGCGGGGGTTCCCCATGCCCATCCAGGGGAGAACGTCTCAGGCGTTGGGCAGATACACGCAAGACAGGGCGCCAATCCATCCCTGAACTCACACAGCCACACACACACCATATACAGGGCAATTCAGAGCATTCAATTTACCTGGAATTCATATTTTTGAAATGTGGGCGGAAACCGGAGAACATGGAGGAAACCCACGCAGACACGGGGAGGACATGGAAACTCCTACCAGATTGGTATTCGAACTGGGAATCCCCAGCGCTGAGAGGCGAATGTACATAAAAATATATATTTAAATTTATTTATTATAATGAGGAATGTGGACGGTGCTGGACAGGTCAAGAGTTCATCACGCGACAGAGACAAACCTATGGGTAATTTACTCATTTAAATTTACCTAATAACATGTTTTGGACTGTGAGAGGACACCCACATAGACGCAGGGAAAACATGCAAACACACGCTAAGGTCCTTGTTTGCCCCGTCTGGGAGTTGATTCAGAGTGCTAACTCCTGCGCAACAGTGCTACCTGTGTGGCAATCATGATGTGTGTGTGTTTTTTTTTTGTTTGGTTCTGTTCCTACTGGATGTTGATGGTGTGTGTTTATCATTTACTTACTGACTTACTTACGCTCCTCAAATGCTGTTTGAGTTAATAAAGCAATAAGCCACGACAAAAAAGCATTATTGTTAAAAAAAATAAGTTATCCCCAATAATACACAACCTTGAGTGTCTTATCACTAAAATGCTTACAAACACACTAAACAAGGTTTGATGATAAGCTGCTTTTCCTCAATGTGATCTAGTCCAATTTTTCAAATAAACAGTTTCTCTAATGTTCAAATACTGACATCTAGTGACCATATTACACAATGTTGTTTATAAAAAAAACATCGGGGAAATGATGTATTGTATATCGTGCATTGATACAAGTAAATTCAAATAATTGTCACAAAGCAGCTTTACAGAGTTCAAAGCCTGAACCCCAAAGAGCAAACCAAAGCAACCCACAAATGTAAAGCACTCATGTGTGCGTTATTGTCAATAATGTCACAGCTGGACAAAATGGCTCGGCCAATCAGATTTAAGGAGAATAATCCATGACCAAATTGGTACATGACCTCTACATGTCCTGTGAGGGTTCCAATCATCAAACATGCGAATATACAGGGTAAAGTGTCTAATAAAGTGGCCAGTGGTCACTCAGTTTTGTCGCCCAAAAAAACCAGTGTTACAATGACCATCATAAAGTAGGTTAGTCCCAGGCTTTTAAATGTCTCAGTAGAATAATGCTGACGTTGCCTGCGTGCCCTTCACATCTGCTGTGAGGCATGTGTCAGACAGGCACAGGCAGAATGAAATGCACTGACATTTCAGCTATGCCGATGCAGATGAGCGCATAAACCAGAGTTTATGGAACAGACATGTCTTCCACACTCATCTCCCAGCGACAACCCATAGCGGCAGTGCCCTACAGGTCGAGACATGAACATATTCTTTCTTTCTGTACTTCTTCTTTTCCTGTTCCCCTGTCTGCCACATGCTCTTCATACCCCTATATGGTAAAAGGACTTTTGCGGCATGAACATGCAGGAAATGTTGAAGCACCCACGCTTGCATATTCATTGATGTAGAACATATTACACAACCTACACAGTGGCATAGTTTGCATTCATGCAGAAGAGCGGACTGCATGCACAAAGATGTCACGCATCCCAAAAACTTTCTTTGGTCACAATAATGCTTTTATTAACTGTGGATGTCACCGTAGCTTTAAACATGGAATAGGGACGACCTTTACTTTTAAAATAAAAGTCTTATACATGTTTTATCTCACACGGTCTCTGTGCACATTCTCCGGCTGAAGCGAGTGACATGGTTTACTGTGATGATGGCAGTGCACATAGTGCCTCTTTCTGTCAGCGGAGTGGTCTGTGCAGTGTGACTGGCATGACTGAAGCAAACCATTAGTGTGTCATGGGTGAGAGTGAGGGGTCATAGTTGCATGTTGGGAGAATTTGCCTTGCAAACCTATGTAATTTTAGCAGCTGTCAGGTACTGATGCCTCTTATGGGCATAAAACACAATTGAGATGCAGCTTGGCAGCCTTTAATTAGGAAATTACGTCGTGCCTACATGTTGACCACAACCGCCTTCCACCAGCGAGAATAAATAAGTCAATATTCTAAAGAACTCAAAAGGACATGCAATGCAAATATATCAATTACAGGAAAGACTCCATACAAATAAGCACTAATGAGTTCCGGATTTTCAGCTGTTTTCCCTGATGAACTACAAAACCCAGAGAAGGGCGTATAGTCAAAAACCTTTTCCTCCAAATACTGACATTACAATGTCTGATAAATAGTTTTAATTTATTTATTCATCCATTATCTTTTGCTTATTCCTTTATAAGGGTCGCGGGGTTCCCCATGCTCATCTAGGGGAGAGTGTCTCAGGCGCTGGGCAGATACACCCCAGGACAGGGCGCCAATCCATCGCTGGGTAATCATTTTAATTGTCGGGTGAAAATAGAGTTGAGCCATCCCACAGAATGAAAAAACTCTACAAAGACAATCCACAAATATATTTTTTGGGGTATATTTAACATATTGCATAAACATTATCTAGAATTTAAAGCACTTGACGAGTCAACTCAATAGCGATTGGCGCATGGCTATTGTAGAAGGGATGACACGGGGCGCATGGCATGTCATCTTGATAGCAATTGGCACACGAGTGTAGAGCGGAGGGTACGACGCGGTGCACTTGGCATGTCATCTCAATAGCGATTGGCGTGCGGGTACAGTGGTGGGGATGACGCAAGACGCTTGCCGTGTCAACTCAATAGCAATTGGGATGTGGTTAGTGTAGAGAGGATGGCACGGTGCGTTGGCATATCATCTCAATAGCGATTGGCGCGCAGGTACAGTGACAACGGGTAGTGAAAATATTTAAAACTAAAAAGATATATATATAAATATATATATATTTAAATCTCACTTAATGATGATGTACCGACGCAAAATCAACAAAAAGTCAGTTCAGTTACACAGAGCTGGAAAAATTTTGCATTAAACTCTTATCAGCTCACACACACACACACACACACACACACACTCCCATCACGCAGACTAATGGGGACATATGTAAAGAACCATTACACCACTTCAGTCAAATGATTTTAATCCCACAGCGAGTTTAAAAATGGCCTTTTAAAATTTTATTCCTGACCTTTTACAACATGCCATGTTTCAGTCTTAATAAAATGACAAAAATGGAACCGTCAGCAATGAATAAACAGCTGCGTTACCCACTGATCCATGTACATAAGAGTTATAGCTTAATTAACTAAGCAATAAGTGTATGTGTGTGAGTGTGGGGGGGGGGGGTCTCTAACATGGGAAGTGTACTGACATTTGGAACAGCCTTACAGTCAAGTAAACATTCAGCCTGTGGTGCCAGGTCAGTATTTTACGCCTGATAGATGTCATTTATTTACTGCTGTCTGATATGAGAGTAAAAGCAGTTTCGTCATCACATTGTTTGGGAAATTAAATCAAAATACAAGACATGGTTCAGATAATAGAACATAACATCTGACTGTTGTTCAGAATTTTTTATGGCCTCAGAGGAGGCTTTAAAGGCACTGATGGCCTGCGACTGGTATTGGGGCAGAGTCATGCTCAAAAAGAAGCAACACAAGGGCCTTCCCCAAACTGTTTCCAGTAATATAATAATATTATAACCGTATAATTTTACCTTGCTGTGTTCAGTCTCTTTACATTCATTTGGTGTCCTTAGAAACAACAATCACATCTAAACATTAATGACCTCGAGCTCAAGGGTCCAACTGGGCAAATTAACCTTGAGGTATTTTGTCCAGTACCTTAAATATGGAGCTCTTTCAACAGAACCTGAATTCACTAATGATTTACTGATTTAAAAATAAACTCATTAGAAATGAAACTTTATTTGGCATCTTAGAATTACATCACTAGAACTCTAAATTCCAGATTTATATCCATGTTCCTTCTTGTGGGTGGAACTTACGTTGACCACACCACTAAAACACAAGTTTTGTTTTTCTTTCACCATAATTGCTTTGGGGAATTTAGGGACAGGTTTGGTTCAGAACAGGTTGCTGTTTTCTTTAGCCGTGAAAACAAAAAGTGTGCTCAGATTCGGTTGTGGCTCGGCTCGTTAGCGGCTGACAGTTAGTCTGTACTGTGCCATAGTTAGGATGCCACACAGGGGTCGGAGAATTGACTCATTCACTCTTGCTTTTCCGATCTCATTCAGTTTTCTCAAAGGCTCCCCCCTCAGTACACTCCCCCTTTCACCTCGCCTTTTACCTCAACTCAAAGGCCCAACCAAATCAGGGCCCAATTTTACCTCGGCGGCTGACACGGCATGCAAAATATATTTGTTTGGCATTCAAATTCCTTACTTTCACAAGAATTGTGTCACATGGGCAGCCTGCGTGAGTTAAAAAAAACATTCTTGGGAATCCTATTTTAATTTGCTCATCATGGTAAGTACTTTAATTTAGATGACAGTTAGGTGCAGTGGGGTCTGTACGGTAGGTTCACTCTGTATACACGGTAACGGTCGTAGTGGACGAAGTATTCCGACCTTTTAATAAAGTCATAGAACAAATAAAACAAAATAAAAACCATTTCATACAGGTGATTTCACATAGGCTAATTCAATTAAAATGTCACTTTAAGGAAAAGTACCAAAACTTTTGGAGCAAAATGTACTAAAATCCTGCCAAAATTCAAACACATGCAAAACAGAAGGTGCCAGGTTGCTCAAAGTTGTGAATGCGTGTGTGAATGGTGTTTGTCCAGGATATTATGTTGCCTTTTTTTTTTGTTGTTGTTGTGCGGTCTATGCAAGTCATGCAAATCTAATAAAGATCAGTGACTTAAAATAAAAATACTTAAAAAAACTGACAAAGGGCCTAGTCTTTTTCCTAAGTTTACAAATTATAAAATATATGAAATGTATTAGACAGACCTCTTTACTGTCCACTTTTAAAATAAACATTCAAACCTATTTTTATTATCTGGCTTTTAATTAAATATCGTTTTACTTTGGATTTAATGGTTTTATTTTAAATTTTATTTATATTGCTTACTTTATTTCATCGATCAAATGGTTTCATTTGTCATTCCAACAATATACAGTGGTTCTACAGAATACGAACGAAAAGCGTTCTTTACAAACAAGGTGCAACTACACAACTCACCATAAAGTGCACGTTTGCAGCAGCTTGTGCGAAAGTAAATTGCCATAAATACAAGACAATAAACATTTAAACATTGTATTAAAATGAATAGTGCAGGTGGCACCCTAGTCAGCAGAGCCACAAGGTGCCAAATATGTCTGAGGTTATAAATGTAAACAGTTTTGTCTATAAATCCATCATCTTAAACTTTTTCCTTTATGAGGGTCGCGGGGGTGTTCCGCAGATACACCCAGGACAGGGCGCTAATCTATCACTGGGCACACACTCACTCACACATCCACAGACACACACTATACAGGGAAATGTAGAACATTTAATTTACCTGAAATTCCATGTTTTTGGACTGTGGGAGGAACCCAGAGGAAACCTATGCAGACACATGGAAACTCCACCCAGATTGGGACCGGAAACCGGGAATCCCCAGCGCTGAGAGGTGAACGTGCAAACCACTAAACCACTAAGTTAAAAAAAAAAAAAAGTATACAGTGTGTTAGCATTGTCCAAGCTTAATATGTCCAAGGTTATAAATATAGTGCATTTTCAGCATCAGTTATAAATGAAAAAAGTGTACAATGTATTAGCAGCAATTTTGTCCCTTTTTGGTATCAGAAATGTGTGTGGGTGTGTGTGTGTGTGTGTGTGTGTGTGTGTGTGTGTGTGTGTGTGTGTGTGTTTAGTCCAGTCCTTTATGAGTGCACTTGGTACATTGCTTCTTGTTTTATCATCAACAGTGTACAACACATTGTCTGTGTCATTTTAAAACTGCTTTATAAATAAAATTGATTGAGTTTTCTTTCTTTCTAATGAACCAGCAGTTCTTACTAAACACACAGACAGTGAAGGCATCTTGTGTTTGTTGTGACACCTACAAAAGAGAATAGAGGTTTCCTGCTGAAACTCAACAAATCCATCCAGTGATGCAACACATCCATTTGTCCGAACAGCAAGTTCATATATTTACCCCTGAAGCGCAGATCCAGATTCACAGACGCACAACAGGAGCACATGACACGGGCAAAAATGTGTGTGGGGTTTGAAATATTCAGAATCTAGGAGTTTCCTGGAATGCAGGAAGGATCCGAGTGTGCAACAGCTAACAGGGACCTTGTTGTTCATCTTGTAATACAACGAGATGCAAAGTAATCTTAAGAAAAGTGCTCTATTATTATTATTTTTTTTGTCTCAGCCTGATTAGAAGGATCAAGAAAAGCACACGGGAGCTCGGCTGCAAAACTGCACGACAGAGCTGTCTGGACTTGCAGCCTTCTGGAATCTGTGCTAAGAAGCAGGGAGATTAGGCCGCGGCTGTCTGGGTTATATGTGGAGAAGAGCGTCACAGCTTGTGACACGGCGGAGAGACTAATCAAGACCCACTAACCGTGATCTTATTAATGCAGCCCTGACAGTTCCTGAGGAACACCTGTTCCAGCTCACAGACACAGATCACAGGCGTTCCTCTGACATTATGCTTCGATCAGCTCTGAAAACTGTTCCTTTAAATGATTAACAACAAACACCATGTCTTAACCAGGACTGAATGCTCCGATGCACAAAACATAATAAATCACAAAAACACGACTCAGCGAATTGTGTTTCATCTACATACAACTCAAACTCGAATACGACAAAACATTTTATAAAACTGGAAGTTCCACTCCTCAAATTAATTAATTTGTGCCATTTGTCCAGCCAGAACATTAACAATAACACAGACATCTGATCGATTCACATTCATATCAATGCGTGATGTACATTATTTTCACGATGATTTTATAAATTGCGTTTTATAATTCATTGCTAGCGACTTTTCCTGTTTTTTTATAAACTGAATTCTGTAATTAGGCCACTAGATGTCAGTTATTTAATGTTAGTGAAAATGAAAAGCTGTTACTCAGCGATCAGCATTCATTTTAAAAAGCTAGATTACATTGCAGACCAAATTATTAGCGATTTTGATTTCACTAAACACATTGAAAAATCAAGCCTTGTTTTTATAGTGTTTTATAAAAGCAATAAGACACTTTCGCAATTTTCCCGATGTTTTTTTTTATCTGCGTTCTGTAATTTATTTGTTTAATTGTTAGAGAAATCAGAAACCTTTTACTCTGCGAACAGCGTTCCCTATTGTTTTTGCTCATATTATTATGATTTTTGGGAAGGGGGGGGGGGCATATCAAGCCGATCGTAAGTCCTACAGACACCAAACATTTTGCTAATGATTAATATCACACGGATTGGCCTATAATTGGCTTTATAGTTTGACAAAAATCACATATAGGCTTCTAACTTCTATCCGGAATTTTTCCCAGACTACACACATTTTTGTACTGGATGAGGTCGTCCTAGGGTTTTCAGTCAAACCCCACCATGTGCTTGCCATCAAAGAATTCAGCAATTTCTTCAATAATCAAAAAAAGTTGACTTTTCCATTCAGTCAGGCTGCTTCATACAAATGAATCCATACATCAAAATTTAAATTAATTCATCATTTGTAAAAAAAAATAAATAAA
>JAOUQT010068225.1:0-10346 GCA_025769995.1 Xyliphius kryptos
TGCAGAACAATTGAAGCAGATCGCATCCAAAACCTGACCAACTCAATGGACCAGAGAGAGAGAGAGAGAGAGAGAGAAGCTCCTTTAGAACAATCGGCAGTAAGATGTGCTGTAGGATTGACTGATCGCCTCATGGTGGAGGTTCTGCCCTGAGTCCATTGCTCCGGTGATGGACAGGCCACCAGATGAGGTCATACGGTAATCGCCTTGGATTTTGATGTACGCCGATGACATTGTAGAATAGGTAGACGAGAACTTGGAGAGGTGGAGCCATCATCTGGAAAGGAGAGGAATGAAGGTCGACTGCAGTAAGACCGAAGTCAGGCTTCTGGGATCAGTGCAGAAGTTCAGGGACTTGGGATCGACAGTCCAGGGAAACGAGGCGTGTGGAAAGGAGGTGAAGAAGACCGTGCAGGCAGAGTGGAGTAGATGGAGAACCTGTCAGAAGTGTTGTGTGAGAAAAGGTTGCAGCAAAAGTGAAAGGACGGATTTCTGAGAGAGAAGTGAGAGCAGGTTTGTCGTACAGTGTGGAGACAGGAAGCAGAGCTGGAGGGGGCTGAACTTCAGATGTTGAGGTTGTGACCAGGATGGACAGGATTAGGAATGAGTGCATCAGAGGTACAGCAGGGGGTAAAGTTGGAGTGCAGACTGAGATGTTTGGACGTGTGCAGAGGACGGACGGTGGATATATCGGTAGGAGGACGTCGGAGATGGAGCTCCCAGGCAGGAGACCAAAGATCAAAGGCCAAAGAGGAGATGTATGGATGTGGTGAAGGAGGACATCCACAATTAGCATCTCACGCCAAAGAAGAGCTTCGCTGATATCCATGTTTCTGTGGATCTGCCATTCAGCCGGATCACGGATCCGTCGGGGGGGAAGAACCGGGCAGATTGGCCGGTCAGACCGTGCGAGGGCGGGCAGCCAAGGTTAGATAGCGAAAAAGCAGCGAGCATGCTAGGGGGAGCTGTGTTTGTTCATCCTCATAGTCTGCCTGGGAGCGGTCCACCAGTACTTAGCAAATCAAAGAGAAGGGTCGAGCAAGAACAAAAAAAAAAAATCAATGGGCGAGAGAGCAGTGCATTTATCAGCAGGATGCCGGGAGAGGGAGACGGGAGGCGTCCCGCCACGGGGAGCCTGGCGTTCTGAACTTTACTAATTGGAGGAGGGAAGAAAGTCTAGAGGTGATGGATGGAGTGGAACTTCATTGTGATTGGGCTCTAATGGATGATATGGCTACTCTGGCTGACTGGTGCCCAAGGCCTTAAGAATTAGCGCGCACACGCACAGAGAGAGAGAGAGAGAGGGAGAGAGAGAGTAAAGTACCTTTATATTACCAAACACTATCGTAAGCCGGGCTGCTTATATAAGAACCTGGCGTTCCTCGGCGTGCTCTCCTGTAGATCACCTCACCTTTTGTTCTTACAGGCACTTTATTTTCTCTCTTACTTCAGACGACTTGTTTTGTATTCGCTCGCCCGCCCCTCTCTATTTCATTGCTTCTATCTCATTATGGCGATGCCGTTTCTGCAGGGACTGTAAATGAAGTGTTAATCTCTTCCCTCATCAATTTGTGTGTCTCTCGGAGCCGCGGCCCACTCCCTCTCTCTCTCCTGTGATTTTGATGACTGGCACTTTTGCTTGTTTTAAGCAAGAAGAGTTTTCCTAAATTGAATTTTAATGGATTGCACTATTCAAGCGCGAGGCGCAATCCATTATTTGATGCTCGCGATGCCGCCAGCCGACGGCTTTTGATTTATGGAGGGGAGGACGCCGGGGCCAGGGGTCAAACGAATGGTGCGGAGTGTGTGGCATCGGCGTTCGGGGGGTACATGGGTGGGGAAGGGTAATTCGCCGGATGACATCGAGGGAATGTCCGGCGACTTACAGGACACTGTGTTTTTGTTTGATTCCAGTGTGGAGTGATACGACCGGAATGTTCTCCTTGTCCTTCAAAGGCGAAGTTTTCAATGTCATTGAGTGTGAGGTGGCAGCTCAGCGGTTCGGGTGTTGGGTTAGCAATCTAAGGGTTGTGGGTTCCCAGGTCAACTTGAAGACCCTTAACCCTCATTGCTCCAGGGGGCGCTATATCAACTCTGTGTCTTGATCCCCAAGCATCAAGTTGGGATACCTGTAAGTCAAATGCCAATGCTCAACACGAGTTTGGTGCTGTCTGTGGTTCTGAACATAGTGTGAGTTGGGAGTACGGCGTCCACGCGGTCGCTTTCTTACGTGAATTTATCTGGAGGTTTTCCAAGGACACCATGAGGAATGACGGAACCAATTTTCAGCCCTGTAGTTACTCGCCAAGCGCCAATCCATCCGAGGTGTTGAGTTCGATGGCGATAGCGAACAAACAACCCAACGTAGGAAAGCGAGAACCCATATTTGGGAAGACCCCAGAGTGACCCTGATGGGGTCCAGAGTTTGATGGTGATATTAAACCAACCATTAATCGTCGGAAGGTCAAACGTTCTTAGTTTTCCAAGGACATGATGGGTAATAACGATGCCAAGTTTCAGCCTTGTAGAGACTCAGGAAGACCTCAATGTGACATTGGAGGGGTCTTGCGTTTGATACTAACAAACAATCCAACGTAGGAAAGCGAGAACCCATATTTGGGAAGACCCCAGAGTGACCCTGATTGGGTCCAGAGTTTGATGGCGATATTAAACCAACCATTGAACGTAGGAAGGTCAAAAGTAATGGGTAATAACGGTCCAAGCTTCCGCCTTGTAGGGACCCAGGAAGACCCCAGTGTGACATTGGAGGGGTCTTGCGTCCGACGGCGATATTAGTTTTTCCAAAGACATGCTAGCCAGATTTCAGGTCCTCAGGAAGTGTGAGGAGTCCGTGAGTCAGGGCGTTGACATTTTTAGGTCCAGCATTCGGCTGAAGAGCCGAGCAGGAAGCAGAACTTCTTCCTTAAACCCTTTAAGCTCCTTATTCAGATTAGAAACATTGTGTGGCACTTAATGATCTTTCTTTGTTCGGCGCTCCACTGTAATTAACTCTGTGACTCGGAGCCACCTGTGCCGGTCTTCTCTCCACACCGTCTTGCTCATCTCACTAACCTCACCGGCTCCGAGGGTCTGAACTAATTAAAGCATCTGCTGCCACTGGAGCTGGAAACACACAGAGACCCTGCACCTAGCAGCAGGGATAGTCACAGTGCTGGCCAATGGTGGCCCTGAGTGCCAAGTGGAGAGGACCGAGCAGAAGGATGGATGTCCAGGATGATCCAAACCTGGTTTCTAAATAAAGAAAGTTTTTGTTTTGGGGAAAGAAGACCAGTCACTGACTGACTCAACGCAGGGGTCGGTTGTTTGTACGCGGATTACTGTGTTAGCAGGAATTGATTGTTGACAGTTTCACATGATCCTGGATTTCCCCAAAGCTGTGGTCAGACATGCGGCCGTCAATATAATCTTTAAGTTGTTTTGGTGGAGGGTTGCGGTCAGAGATAAGGTTTTAAAAGACTTCTCCTGCCGAATCTGAGTCCCGGCATCCTCACGTTTGTGCCTCAGAGCGACACTGAGGGAACCTTAAATGGAGTCAGATGATGCATCCGCTCAGGTTTTATGGACTTACTGGCTCGGCGCACGTGCGTTTACATGAATCATCGTTAACGTATCGTATGTAAGGATGTAAGGCCATACAGTGGGGTCAAAAGGTATTTGGTCAGCCAATGAATTAGAGAGGTGAAAACATCAACCCTATGTAGATCCATCCATCCATTATCTTGGAGGGTCGCGGTAGGGTTCTCCATGCCCATCCAGGGGAGAACATCTCAGGCGCTGGGCAGATACACCCAGGACAGGGCGCCAATCTATAGCTGGGTACACACTCACTCTCACACACACTATACAGGGCAATTTAGGGCATTCAATTTACCTTCATGTTTTTAAAATGTGGGAGGAAACCAGAGGAAACCCACACAGACACTGGGAGGACATGGAAACGCCACCCAGATTGGGATTTGAACCAGCATTTCCCGGTGCTGAAAGAAATCCCCAGCGCAACAGTGCAGTTGTAAAGTTGAATTAGTCTAACGGTACTCGAAGTTCAGCCGTGTTTAAACGGCGGGAAAAGCCGGTTTCATTAGCGGCGGCTTTGATCCGTCACTCTGAGCAGGTGAGTCATTTTGAGCCGAGCGTCTGATACGTTCATCTGGATCAGAACACTGGGTCCTGTGTACGAACACGCGCTGCAGGTTCATTTAGTGCGCTCTGTGTGTGTGTGTGTGTGTGTGTGTGTGTGTATGTAAAGTATACAGTACATGACATTGTGGGGACCTCTTGTTATCGGTGGCTTAGTGGTTACCATGTTCGCCTCTTAGTGCAGGGGAATCTTGGTTCCAATCCCAATCTGGGTTTCCATGTCCTTCCCGTGTCTGCGTGGGTTTCCTTTCGGGTTCTCTGGTTTCCTCCCACATTCCGAAAACATGGATTCCAGGTACATTGAATGCTCTAAATTGTCCTGTATAGTGTTTGTGTGTGTGGATAAGTGAGTGTGTGCCCAGCGATGGATTGGCGTCCTGTCCTGGGTGTATCTTCCCAGCGCCCGAGACGTTCTCCCCTGGATGGGCATGGCGAACCCCCCACAACCCCAGTGGAGGAATAAGCAGAAAATAATGAATGAATGATTTAAGGTTATGGTTATTGTTGGGTAATGGTTGGTTTAAGGTTATGGTTATTGTTGGGTAATGGTTGGTTAAAGGTTATGGTTATTGTTGGGTAATGGTTGGTTTACGGTTATGGTTATTGTTGGGTAATGGTTGGTTAAAGGTTATGGTTATTGTTGGGTAATGGTTGGTTAAAGGTTATGGTTATTGTTGGGTTGTAGTATTTATGGTATTTAAGGCTGGGATGGGGGAGGCGAGTGTTTTACAAGAAGTCTATTTAAGTCCCCACAATGCAAAAACAAATGCGCGTGTGTGTGTGTGTGTGTGTACGCGCGCGTGTGTTTCATTGTACTATTTCGGTGATGGCGGCGGTATCTTTCTTCCTACAGCTTTTCAGTCTATCGCTGTTTCCTTGCAAGCCATTTCAGATTTTTTTTTGGTTTTTATTCTGCCTTCCTGTCCTTTTTTCCCTCCTCTCCCGTCTTTTTTTAATCTGTCTTTTAACACTTATCTCAGCTGTGCAGAAGAGGACCCATGCTGAAATAAATAACACCTTGAAATATCACTTTGGGTGGGAGCGAGGACATAAGGAGACGTTTTTCTTGATTTCTTTTCAGTGCTTCAGTGGAGCTGGAATTTTTTTTCTTGGCACCTACATGGTTCCAAAAGCTGTTCTTAAATCTTACTCACTGTTCAGTCAAATTTGTGATATTTACCTCCAATCAGTGAGAAACAATGAGGTTCTGTTGGAACACTGTCGCCCTGCTGGCGAATTCAAATAAATAGTTATTTTCCGCTTAATTGTATGGTAGGGTCATGGGGGGCTCATGCCCTTCCAGGGAAGAATTGGACAGATACACCCAGGACAGTGTGTCAATCTCTCGCTGGGCGCACAAACACACACACACACACACTTTATATATATACAGTAGGTGATCACAAGCCTGGGCCAAGAAGGGGTTTCCTATAGTGTGTGTGTGTGTGTGTGTGTGTGTGTGTTCCTGTTAAAGTAGAAGGTCAGCTCCGATGTGCATGATCACTTACACTTCATCTTCTGTGCATGTGGACTGAGAGTGGGACTTAAACTGATAAATGTTTCATTGGCATTCTTTGTGTGTATATGTGTGTGTGTGTGTGTGTGTGTGTGTGTGTGTGTGTGCATCCATTGTGTAAATTTGTTTATAGCTCATAAAACAACACTAACCATGTGCTGTATACGTCTAATGATGTATTGTATGTACTCACAGTGCAGCTTTACACTGAGTCCTGATTTTAATAAGAAATCTACTTAATCCTATAATAATCCTACAATGGGATGGGGGAGGGGGGCATCCATGGAAGAACATCCAGGAACGTCAGGGGGAAAACATTTCAGGTGCTGGGCACATGCACATAGGGGTAATTTAAAGAGTTAAAGGGAATAAACCGGAGAACCTGTAGAAACCCACGCAGACACGGGGAGGACATGGAAACGCCACCAAGACTGGGGTTCACACCTGGATCCCCGGCGCTGAGAGGCGGACGTGATAACCACTACGCCACCGCGGCGCCTATAAACTTTAATATGAACATTGGTATTCCGATTAAATTCCCTCAGGGTCACGGTGGGGTTCCCCATGCCCATCCAGGGGGGAACATCCTGGGCGCTGGGCAGATACACCCAGGACACACTATAGGAGCAATTTAGAGCGTTCAATTTACTTTGAATCCATGTTTTCGGACTGTGGGAAGAAACCAGAGAACCTGGAGAAAACCCACGCAGACACGGGGAGGACATGGAAACTCCACCCAGATTGAGATTCAAACCGGGAATCCCCAGCGCTGGGTACACACATCCACACACACTATACGGGGCAATTTGGATAGTCGGAGGAAATCGGAGAACCTGGAAAAAAACCACGCAGACACGGGAAGGACATGGAAACCCAGATCGGGATTCGAACCGGGAATCCCCGGCGCTGAGAGGCGAACATGCTAACAGTAGTGCTGATAGTAGTGTTAATATCATGTGCAAAAAATATATATGGTATTGTATACATTAAAGCAAGCTCTACCTAAACCAGCGTCTCGTTACCTGATGTGGTTTGATGCTGGATCATCTGCCACAGCGTCTGTAACCGCCAGGTTAGCTGACATCGCTACCTCGTCTTAGCGCTGATGATCTTGGAGAGGGGCTAAGCGGGGCATTTGAAGAATGATGTGCCTCATAACAGGCGCCTTTCCTGAGCGAAGTTAATGCTTAATGCTCCGGCCGCCTCGGGCATCCCATTAAAAATTCAACGCTATATGAAATAGTGATGAACGTGTATGGAATGAAACTGGCTAATTTGACAAGACGCCTTCTTCTTTGTAGAGAGTAATGTCCACTTCAGGACTGCGGCGGCATGTCGTAGCAGGAGGACTCAAGGGGGGAAACGTGGACGTGTTGGACGATGTTAATCCACAAAGGCGGTTCTGTCGTTTGGTTAGTGTGTGTGGTTCGGACATGTCGTAAATGGTGGCAGGGCGCGGCATGGAGAACATAACCACAAAAGATAATTTATAATAGCAATGCAATTACCTCTGGTCGCGCACAATCCACGTACCACACACAGCCCTAGAAGCACACATGACCCCTACAATGGAAAAACATACATCAGGTGGCGCTACTCGTATTACTGGGCAGGTGCTAAGAGGTTGACCTCAGAGTGTGCACCCCCTACTGAAAATAAATAAAACTAACCGGAAAAAAAAGGGTGCTTTCAATCTGGTCCTAATGATATGCTGCACTGAACACTCCGAAACACTCGGAGGAGCTCTTGTCCTTCCTAGCCGTTAACTCTGAGCATAAGCCAGCAGGGGGGCAAGCACAGACGGTCTCGGCGTCCAACCCAGCTGGCACTAAGCTGCCCGCGTTTTCTTTAAGCTGGTCCTCTGAGACTTATGGTGTTACAATACGAGGCGCGGTAAAGCGCACCTCCGAACAAATGCAATGTATAGCTAATAATGTCACAGTGTCCCAAATATAGAGTCTTTTTACTTTGGAATTGACTCAAGGCTCATTCACAGATCACAAATCATGGGTTCATTTGAGCCCCTTTGCTGTCATAGCGCTGTGCGTGGCGCTAGGAGGAACTGCGATACCATGTTCCATAATACGTCATATTGGTGGGGGCAGGGCGCGGCATGGAGAACAGAAGAACCACAAAAGATAAATTTTAATGCAATATACTTCCCAACAAACGTACCACACATAGCCCTAGATGCACACATTACCCCTACAATGGAAAAACATACATCAGGTGGCACTACTCGTATATTGCCACCCTTCTCCTGGGTCTTTTTGCCCAGCACCCGGAACATTTTCCCATGAATGTGCATGGTGAACCCCCTCCCGCCCTTCCCCCGCCCTCCCACAAGTCTAAAATGTTTTACATAACCAGACGTGTAGACACCCGACCGACTGTCGTGACCTTGTTACCTGCGTCCACTGCTTTATAATCCTCACGTTAGCACCTCTATCACAGCGCCCCCAAGTCTTTATTAGCTTATTGAACATGTTTCTTCCAATGCCATGTCCATTAATACGGACCCCACCCCCCTCATCCAGCGAAATCAATAAGCTCTAACCAAAACGGTCTGAGTCTCAAAGACAGTGTGACTTTTTCTCTCAAACGACCACCGTGACCTTTTCAGCATTTAAACCAAGTTAATGATTTACAACCATTAGCATAATCCCACAGCCGCTTGTTAGCTAACGCGCACAGACAGTTTACTTTATGTTGTCGGCTTCCTTTAGTCAGCCGTGTTTTATTTGACTTGGCGTTAAGGAGGTGCCGACTGAACTGAGTCTGCTCAGCCAAATGTGAACGTATAAATAACTACTCTATATATACTTTTTCTCTCTCTCTCTCTCTATATATATATATATAATCATATTATATTATATTGTATGCCAGCATGGTGCCTTAGTGGTTAGCATGTTCGCCTCTCGGTGCAGGGTATCCAGGTTCGAATACCGAACTGGGTGGAGTTTCCATGTTCTTTAGTTTCCTCCCACAGTCCAAAAAAATAGATTCAAGCTAAATTGATTGGATGGGCATGGGGAACCCTACTGTGACCCTCGTAGAGAAATAAGCGGAAGATAATGTATATATATAAAAAATCTCCTAGGGTGGCACGGGGACTAAGTGGTTAGCATGTTTTCTTCTCATTTGGAATACCGATCTGGGTGGAGTTTCCTCCCCATGTCCATGTTGGTTTTCGCCGGGCTGTTTGGTTTCCTCCCTGCTGTCCAAAAACATGGATTCAAGGTAAATTGATTGCTCTCAATTGCCCCATATAGTGTGTGTGGATGTGTGAGTAAGTGTGTGCCCAGCGATTGATTGGCGCCCTGTCCTGGGTGTGTTCGCCCAGTGCCCGAGATGTTCTCCCCTGGATGGGCATGGGGAACCCTACCGTGACCCTCGTAGAGGTAGTCCCATTTGGAATACCAGTAAAACACGTTGCCAGGTCTTATATACAAGTTCATCTTTGTGGCGAAAACTGAAAAAAAAAAGATTTTAGTAAAATATCCTCTTTGATATTGTTATTAGTGTCGCTAATCACTTATTAGCTTGCGTTTCTTAAAAGTCATTTGATCTTCTGATTAATCCTCTACTAGGATGCTAGGGTCAGGGGTTACGGAGGGGTTCTCCATGCTTGTCAACGGGAGAACCTTGAATCCATGTTTTTGGACTGTTGGAGAACCTGAGAACCCAAAGAAACCCAAAGAAAGAACCTGAGAACCCAAATAAAACCCACTCAGACAAAGGGAGAACATGAAAACCACACCCAATTTGGGATTCAAACCTGGATCCCCAGCTCTGAGAGGCGGATGTGCCAACCACTAAGCCAAATCAAAATAGCTTCTTTTTGTTTATTCCTTGTGCATTTATTACATTCAAAGCCAGACACTACTTTTCACCAACCCAGTGAGCGGGAACTAAGCAAATGAGTAAAAACCCAATCCAGTCCCAGCCTCATTCAGAAGAACCTTCAGGGTTCCCCACTAGTATACCATCATGACCTCCACCCGACCTCCATGTAGGGTTTATTCCATCACATTAAAACCGTGATGGACAAAACCGCCAACGAAGCTCCAGATGATCTTCAGACATCAGAATCAGCGCTCTTAAAGCAGGTGATCTTCTCCGTGAACGTTCCTGTCAGGCTTTCAGTTACTGAAGATGAAATCCAGGTACATTTGAAGCTCAGCCAGTTTGGCTATTAGGGATTAATGACGGGGCGACCTTCCAGGAAGCCTTCAGAACGGTTTAGCTAATGAAAGCGTTTCACTGAGTGTGTGGTAAGTAATTGCAAACCACTGCTTTAGGAGCAGGTGGAACCTGGTCTTTGTGGTGGAACACAGCCATGGTTTCTATATTTGTTCTAAGCCTCCCAGAGGGTGGATGCTAAATGTCATTGTTGTTTCTCGCTCGTTCTCTCGACCTTTCGCCGGGGTTGTTTCTTGAAACAAGGTCCTTTGGGATCGCCGGTCTCCTGTACTATCGTTCCATCCAACACTCATCCTCTGTCTTCTAATGTCGCAAAGTTTGGACAACTACGTCAGCTATATACTTTGATGTACATCTGGTATCTGAATATTTACCGCCAAGTAATATGGAAGGTGTCTGTCTCGAGGTTATATATTATAAAAACAGGATATCCAGGTCGCTTCCCACTTGTGGGTGAAGTGTGTCCTCA
>JAOUQT010068245.1:0-10345 GCA_025769995.1 Xyliphius kryptos
TCTCCGGTTTCCTCCCACATTTCAAAAACATGAAGGTAAATTGAATGCTCTAAATTGCCCTGTGTAGTGTGTGTGTGGCTGTGTGAGTGAGTGTGTGCCCAGCGATGGATTGGCGCACTGTCCTGGGTGTATCTGCCCAACACCCGAGATGTTCTCTTCTGGATGGGCATGGGTATATCAAAACAAAACAAAATCTCCATTCATGTCCTTCATTTAAACAGAAATAAAATCATTCATTCATTTTCATTATCTTCCGCTTAATCCTCTTCTAGTGTGGCGGTGGAGTTCCCCATGCCCAGGTCCAGGTTGGAACGTTTCGGGCTCTGGGCAAATACAACCAGGACAGGGTGCCAATCTTATTGCTATGCACTCAGACTATCTTGAGCAATTTAGACCTGCTAATTTACCTTGAATCCATGTTTTTGGACTGTGGGAGGAAACCAATGTGGACACGGGAAGAACCACTAAGCCACTGTGGCGCTCGAAAAAAAAAGCCATTACAATTTAAATGTTTCATTTAAAATCTTTGGGTAGAAGAAATGTTTGGGTAAAACATTTTGTATGTTTTTAGATTATTTAAAGGCTTGAATGTTTCCAAGTTCTTGATTTATTGCATTTCATTACCAATGATTTGTTGTTAGGATCACTAAATGCTTAATATTTTGGAATCTTTCAATTTAAATTTCTTTCATGTTTTCAAAAAGTGTAGATATTAATAAGAAATGAAACCACTGCGGGGATCAGACAAATGAGAACAGATGTTTAGGATCAGAAATGGTTTTGTGATCATTGTTATATGGCAACACTTATGATAATATAATAAGCCTGCCAGTGGCAACAAAGTGGTTTATTATGAAGCTGTTATTTGTCCGTCTAGCCATTTTCTGGGCTAATGATGATATTTTTTGTTATTAATATGCCAAATCGGTTATTTTTACTACTGTAAAGAATTACAACACTGGTTATTAGACAGTTAATATGTGAAATATTAAAAAAAGTAACCAAACAATGATCAAATGTTTATCAATGTGTTTCAATACAGCTTTTAAAATAAGGAAACATGAGAAGACTATGTAAATTGTTCATCTCACCATTCCGTATTGGGCACGTTCCCTCCAGACTAAAGACTGGACGACCTCCTGCACCACTGGGAGCCAGAATCCTCACCAACCATGATGATATCTTCCAGTACAACATGTGGTATTTCTATACAATATCATTTTACTTTAATCTTCAGTAAAGTGCAAGACCTTTACAAAAACTTGAGTTTGAAGAGGTGGCTAAACAACAGCACACTCTGAACTATAGGATCGGAAGTATACACTGTATTTTTAAAATTACTTGATTTCTTATACAATAACGTTAGGATGGATTTAATGTTATATAACTTCATTGTGTTCCAATGGGCTTCTGTATATTTTTACCCGAGCGTCCTTAAACATGCTTTAAACACTTGCATTAGCTTACTATTGGGCAAAAGAAATCAACTGAAAGCTTATCACATAATACTCAGTATAAAATATTAAATACTGTTTTTATTTTTGCACAAAAATGCGTCATTTTTTATTTCAAGGTTTACATAGCTTTCAGACAGTCGGTCTGAAATTGAAATTACACACCAAAATTGGCAGAATATAGAAACTCAATAGTGTTTATGTGGTATGTTCTATCTATCGATTGATTGAGGGAGAGAAGGATTGGAAATATATTCATTTACTGTATTTTTTACCATAGTGTCTAATTCTACCTGAGATGAAAATATTAAGCCCTCTGTACTCAAGATATTTATATTTTTGATTATTAATTGATGACAAATAAAGTGTTTCGGTCATTGGGTTGTTTCAGGGATCATGTTCAGTGGACACCAGAGGAAATGGAACAAGCCAGACAAAAAGCAGTAGAAAACTCGTGTGAACTGATTCCATTAGAAGAGCAGGGTAAGAGTGATCTGAATTAGATTTAGATGTATAATTGTCATGGAAACTATAATGGTGTTTTATTCTGTGTTTTCACTGTTTTTCAGTTATGTATGACAGAGATGCTAACAAATATTGGGACAGATTTTATGAGATGCATCACAACAAGTTCTTTAAAAATCGGCAGTGGCTTTTTACTGAATTTCCTGAGCTTTCACCTCGAGACTTGGAGACAAGCTGTGCTCCCGACAGTCAGCATCATGGAGATAATTTATGCTCAGGGTTAAAACACCTTCAGGAAAAAACACACACCAACAACTATAGTGTAATCACAAAGCAGCCGAACAATAATGATTCTGTAGAGAAATCCCTCGATGAAGAAGCTTTTCCTGGGCAACATGCATCTTTCAGGATACTTGAGGTGATTTACTTTTTGTGTATTATTATTATTGTCGCATTCGTTTCTGTAGGTGTAATTTTAACGTGTATTTTTGTTACAGGTGGGCTGTGGCGTTGGCAACAGTGTGTTTCCCATAATCAACTCAATCAGGTTAACAAGGCATTTTCAGACTTTATTTAGCTTTTTATACATTCAAAAAAGGTGTGCAGGTCAATTTGTCAAAAGTATGTTGACACATCAAATATGATTCTCTGGCGTATTAATTCCATCTTTTATGTAAAACTGTGCCAAATTGTAGTGTACCCTTATAAGATTAAGAATGACTTATTTAAGTGTTCTCAGGGAGGACTGCCTGGGTCCTCCTCTCTTGTGTGCTGTTTGCATGTCTGCATTGGCACTCTCCTGGATCCCCAGTTTCCTCCTTATGTCTTTAAGTTTTTTAGGTCCTTCTTTTTAATCCCTAAACGTGTTTTATTTGTTCAAAAATGTTAATTGTTAAACTACATTGGAAGATATTTTACAGTTGTAAAAACTTACTTTTTTGCTGTTACACCACAGCCAATGGGTTATCATCTCCCTTCTATTGCAAAATTCTATTGCAAAGTCTGGTCTGTTAAGAGTAACATAAGAAAGCACATACTAAAATGTAAATTTGATATGCATATTAATCTGAACAAAAAAATGGCATTCAGTGGCATTCTGGCCAATATAAGATCAGGGTACAGAATCTAACAAAAGAATAGGAAAGTTAGGTTACATTCAGTATATTATATGATGTGGCTAATTGTGAACAATTACAGTCACATGACAGTAAGCTCTAATGAATATCATTTTGATTTTGATTTGCATTGCAGTTTTAGATATAGGCTAGTGATAAAATAATCTATCCCCACTTCTCCAAATGTTACAATAACTTTATTTAAAATGTATTAACTAGTTTTGAATTATTACCAAAAAAGTCCACAATTTTGTTTAATAAATGGTACTATTCATCCATCCATTATCTTCCCCTAATTCTTCTACTAGGGTCGCGATGGGGTTCCCTATGTCGTTCTAGGGAAGAACATCTGGAGCGCTGGGCAGATACCCATTGGATAGGGTGCCAATCTATCACTGGGCACACAGTCATGCACTCGCATCCATACACACACAATACAGGGCAATTTGGAGCATTCAGTTTACCTGGATCCACGTTTTTGAACAGTGGGAGGAAACCGGAGAACCCGGAGAAAACCCATGCAGACACTGAGAACATGGAAAGTACACCCAGATCGGGATTCGAACCAGAAATCCCCAGCGCTGAGAGGCGAACGTGCTAATCACTAAGCCACCGTACCGTCTTAATTGTACTATTGGTAATTGATTTTTGCACATTTTACATTTGAAAGACCTGTTAGGCTCACCCCAATAATTTAACTCAGAGAACCTCTGTTAGTATTTCATAATCCAATATATTTTTGAGGTGTGTTACTGAACCAGTAAAAATATGGTTACATTTTTTTCTGTTTCAATAAATGGCAATTATTTTGTTATTTTAAATCCAATAACACCTTCTTGTCAAGTTTGTGTGTTGACATATAGTACAAAATGCTACTGTTTATAAACATAAACATTTAAATTCCCCTTGTGATATTTGTAGGTGGATTAAGCAGAAGGTAATAAATGAATGAATTTATCTTTTGAATACTTTAGTTAAGCTTTACCAGCCAAGTTAATAATGCATTCTATAAATGTGAGGTGTATAAATTCGCCAAACAAATTCTTATTTAGTTAAGCCTTACAATTGGCCACTTTGCAAATACCTGAAAACATTTTTGTTTAATTGTATTTCTAACCATTATTTGCTGTTTTCTGTAACATTTTCTTGATTAACATAAAAAATTAAACAAATTATGCTAATTATGTTTTCCCCCTTTTTAGAGGTACTGGTGCATTTCTATACTGCTTAGATTTTTCTTCCCGAGCAATCCAGCTGATTAAGGTGAATAACCTCTAAAGTGTTATTTTGAATTTACAATCTAATGATGAATTGCAATTTTATTCTGTGTGAAAAATAAAATATAACTTGTAGATTAAAAGCCAGAAATAAAGTATTACTGTTATAGTGACATAGCTCTGTTAGCAAGAATCTACATTAGAAAGGAATAATTTGGTGCTGATTGATTTACAACACAACATCATTGCACTGGGACTGCATTTAAAATACTTTTACAGTTTGGGGATTTTTTCCTGCAATGATGTTAAAATGTACCAAGTATGGTGTGATTAAAGAAAAACATCAAAATGGGGAATCTGTGATAGCGAAACAGTTTGTTGACAAAACGGGTCAGAGGCGGATGTCTAGAACAATAGGTGGTTCTGAATTTTGGGTGGTGCACATTTCAAAGAAATTTCGGCCAAATACAGAAGAATGCTCAACCCAAGGTTAATTAGTACAAATGAGCTAAAACAACTGTCACCCAGTTCCATTGCAGTTTAAGGGCAACAAAAATGAATGTAACTGTAGTTATAAGTGTGTAAGTTGGCCTTTATCAGCTTTATTTACAATATAAAGTTTTGGTTAAATCAGATTTAGAAAATTCCAACTGCAAAAACGGCACCATGCTTTATCAATGGCAGGGCATGCATTTTAATTAATGCACTGCATAATTATTTAACGCACGCTTCGCCTGATGAACTTGCGCACAGTTTGCGTTGGCTAGCATGTGTGTCTTAATGGAAAAATAAATTCCGATCTGAAAATGTGAAATTCTGTTTCCGGTCCCTCTTCATACCACTAATTTGTGTAGCCACACACTTGCAGTATACACTTCTACACTTAGTTATTGCTACCAGGCCACCAAATTGAATTCTGGAGGCCAAGGCAGAAATCCTCAAAACCTGGCAACCAATTATGCTAAAATGTGATAAGAAAATACTCATCTGGAAGTTGCTCAACAGCCTTGGGAGTGGTAGTTCAGTGATTAGGCTGTTGGGCTACCAATCAGAAGGTGGTGGGTTCAAATCTCAGGTCTACTGAAGTTACCACCGTGGGTGGTAAACCTTAACCTTAATTGCTATGGGGCTTCTGTATCCTCCCTGTGTTCTGACCCTAATCTGCTGGGAGGGTTTGGTGGCTCAGTGGTTAGGGTGTTGGGCTAGCAATCTAAGGGTTGTGGGTTCAAATCCCAGGTCCACTGAAGTTAACAATATGGGTCCTTAAGCAAGACCCTTAACCCTCATTGCTCCAGGAGAATTCTGTATGTGACCCTGTGTTCAGACCCTATCAAGTGGGATACTTGTAAGTCGCTTTGGATAAAAGCATCAGCGAAATGACCAAATGTAAATGCAACAGAGAAAAAGTTATGAAAGGAAGTGTACCCACAATTTGGAATTATTTAATAAGTATTCATGGACCAAATATAATTCAGTCTGTGTTTCCGATATTTTAAAAGAAGGACTTGAAGGCCCTGATTATCCATCACTGTGCGTTATAGTGGATATGGTGCATTTTTTATTATGCTGGTTGTTCTTTACAAATTGCTTTTAAAATAATAAAAATATTTAAATGGTGGAGTTATTAGAATATAAAGCATTTTGCCTAAATACCAATACATTGCTATCTTTCTGTTAAATCAGGGCAATATGTTGATAAAACTCAGTTTTGCGCTATTGCGGAAGTAAATTAAATATTATACATGCTATATCACTATACTGTCAGTTTTACACTAAATCAGTCAAGTATATAATTACATTGTTGAATGACCTAGAGGATGACTGGTTATGCATAAGAAAGTTTATTCAAAAAGGCTGTTAACTAATATATGTGTGTGTGTAAAGGTTACATACCTTTTGTCAAAATTGTATTTATTATTTTATTTTGCTTAATCCGCGGGTCGTGGGGGGGTTCCCATATGTCCATTTAGGGGAGAACGTCTTGGGCGCATTTAATTTACCCTGAATCCATGTCATGACTGTGGGAGGAAAGTGGAGAACCCAGAGGAAACCCACATGGACACAGGGAAAACATGAAAACTCCACCTTGATCGATCTGGGAATTCCCAGCGCTGAGAGACGAACGTGACGCTTTTGTCAAAAAATTATATATTTCAAATTTGGATTCATTATGATTTCTATTATGTTAATGAAAAATAGGAATGCATTAGACAGTATGAAGACTTAGATGCTGTATGCAGTGAAAATTGTGTTTTTTTTCTCAGCCTTCATTTTGTTGTTTTTTCAGCCACTTTGGCAACTGCAGATCAGTCAAAATGGCTGCCTTGTCAGTCTGTGCCTGAGATATTTGATGCTGTTAGAATAGAGGCCCATCAGCCGGCAGCAGTAGACCATATATATTTGACTTATTTGGGCAGACAGCAATTATTTGAAAAGAAAAAAAATAGTATTAAAATACATTTAAAAAAGAATTTATTCTGTATGTTGCGTCAATATGTTCATTTAAGCATTTTAAATTCTGTCTGTGAGTTTTGTAGCAAACATAGACTGTAGTTTGGCAATAGGCCCGGAGGCCAGACATGATGGAAAAATAAAATAAAAAATTGGACTGTCAGACCTAGTCCACACATAGCCGGGTACTTGGAAAAAAGAATACATTTTTATGCGTTTGGGCATAGTATCCACATAAAATAAAATAGTTTTACATCTCCAAAACCAATTATTTATGAAAACTCCATTTATGTACTTTTAAAAATCACTCCTAAAAATCACTGTCTGCGACAAATAATGCGACGATAACGTCACACATGTGACTGCTATTGATTTTGCATGTGAAAAATAAATGCTACCTATATAAAACTGACAAAAACTTTGGTTTGGTTAAGGTTTGGTTAAGTTAAAAGTGGTGGTGGATAATCATGAGTGCCATACACTAGATACAAATTTTCTTTCATTTTCACCAAACTATGTGTTTGAAGTATGCCAAATGAGTTTGGAGAAAAAGTGCTGAAGACTCGTGCTATAGATATTAAATTTGAATCTGAAAAAAATGTGTTTTTTATGAAGTACAATATGTAGTTCTGGGTCCCTTCAGGATTGAAGTGTCTTTATCAGTGTCTTATTTTGAGATTGTATTTATGGATAATAAACCATGTTTATATCAAGCAATTGTTGTGGACAGAACTAAATTAATATATTTATATTCTCATCGTTTCATAGCGATTTATTTAATGAGAAGTTGTATTTTGTTATTCTACAGGAGCATCCAGACTATGACCCAGCGCTGTGTAATGCATTTGTACAGGACATCTGTAATGTGTCCCAGTTTCCCTTTCCCTGTGGGAGTCTAGACATTATTCTTATGGTTTTTGTTCTGTCCTCCATTCACCCTGAAAGGTAGGATGCTTGTGTGCAAAAACGAATATAGACTATATACATGTGTATACAGTCATTTAGGTAACATGCTTAACTTTCAGCTTTTTGAAAATAACTTTTTACTTGAAAATCCAAAATAAATAAAAGGTTGATGTTATATATTAATATTTAATCCACATTACATTAACATTGTTGACATTTAACATTTTAATAATATACAATTTAGATTTGACTTTTAGCCCACTATTTTTCAACATTTCATCAGTTTTTAATTAAAACAATTCTGGGACAACTAGTCATGGCAGTAATAAACTTTTAAGTAATGTCATTACTTAAAATCATATCATTTACTACAAGTTTTTGTTTAACTAAAATAGGTGGTCAAATGTATATGATTAAAATATATATATATATAAATATGTATTTTATGTCACATGGTCTTAATGTCCTCATTAGTTTTAGTTGGGTAGGCTTATTTTGGTTTTATAATAGAAGGACATTTATGACAATAATTTAAATATAACATAGTAGAATGAAACAATCCAACTGGAGATTGTACACTTTATGATTTTAAAGCCATTTACTAGCAAACACATTTCAAGATCGTATTTTTAATCATTTAAAACAGATTCATGAGTACTCATATCCATTACCATAGTCCAAAGATAAAGTTAAATCGAAATCCTGATAGAACGGAAATTTGTTTGAATAGTTATTTATAATTCCAGAACCCACAACTTGTTTGTGTGTTTTAAAAACAACAGTATCCCAGCCATAACCTAAGGACTTTCACATCACTGTGGGCTGAGAGCTTGCCAGGCAGGAAGAAATACTCTGAAATCTATAGTTCACCACATTTTGTGGTTGTCCCATGCACAGTAATAGAGCCTACTGGACAAATGGATATTTGTCAAATGGATTTGCTTGTCCAGATGTATGTTTACATGATTAAAGATAAAGCCATCAACCAACCAGCCATCAAGAAAACAATACAATCCAAACAGCATATTGGCAATGTTTTAGTGCATGTGTAGTTTAAACATTGGATAAAATAGATATCATTATGTAAGATTTACATTAGAAGTCTTACATTAGTGTTAACAGACAGCATTAACAGTGCATGACATTAATGCACAGATTGTGTAAATTATATATATACACTGCTCAAACAAATACAATCTGTTTTTTCTGTGTTTTTGCACCTACTTGTGCTCTGTCATTTTACAGTAATCCTTTGTACATCACATGCTGCTTTGAAGTAATACAGCTCTTTTTATGTGGGTCTACGCTGCTATTTTCACACAAACTACTTAAAATACAAATGATGTAAACTGAAAATGCCAATGTTCACTTTAGACAACAAAATTTAGGTGCCGTGGGTTGTCTTTATTTCTTTTCTTAATTAGAGCTTTATAGCAAAGCGTTAATAACACAGATTATTACTTAATCATGCATTTTTGTGAACTATCAATGCTTTGTAACTGTAGAAACACTAATAGATAGCCTCTCTTGTGTAAAAAAGATTTTTGGGGTGCAAGTCTGTGTAAAGAAATGTTCTGGAAATCAATGGTTTGTTTTAATAAACCCACACTTTGTATACCCAGTCATATATACATGCATCACTGATGAAGGGCCATAGTTGACTTTTTCTTAATTTAGCACACTTGTTACAGAACACTAATGACTGGTCATGTATATTTATCTAGAAAAGACTATGTATGTTAACTCTACCTTGTGAGACCATATGTTTGTTGCCTTTGTTTGCCAAACAGGATGCAAGGAGTGCTGAATCGACTGGCAGGCTACCTGAAGCATGGGGGAATCATGCTGTTTAGAGATTATGGAAGATATGACTTGGCACAACTGCGTTTTAAAAAAGGTATTTGTGAGATGTATTGTATCTGTAAATCAAACATTTTTTGATGGTTACATTTGGGTGAGAAACTGAAAAGTATTTGTGGCCTATAGCTTTTGACTAAACAATAAAAACACATATGCATACATACACAATACAGGCTAGAAGTTGGACACGCCTTCTCATTCAATGCGTTTTCTTTATTTTCAAAACTTGTAGATTCTCACTGAAGGCATCAAAACTTTGAATGAACATGTGGAGTTATGTACTTAACAAAAAAAAGGTGAAATATGTTTTAAAAACATGTTTTATATTCTAGTTTCTTTAACAAAAAAAATCACCCTTTGCTCTGATTACTGCTTTGCACACTCTTGGCATTTTTTTAATGAGCTTCAAGAGGTTTTCAGGTGTGCCTATCAGGGTTAATTATTCAAATTCCTGGAGTTGGAACCATCAGTTGGAATTGGAATCATCAGTTGTGTTGAGCAGAAGTCAGGTTACTACACAGCCCTATTGGACAACTGTTAAAATTCATATTATGGCAAGAACCATAATTACTAAAAAACTAACTAAAAAAACAATTATGTGTGGCCTTCACGTGCCTGTATGATCTCCCTACAATGTCTGGGCATGCTCCTGATGAGGTGGCGGATGTTGTCTCCTACAGCCCTCTCCATGTCTCCTGGTGTACTGACTGGCCTGTCTCCAGGTATCTGCTCCATGCTCTGGACACTGTGTTGACAGACACAGCAAACCTTCTTGCAACAGCGCGCATTAATGTGCCATCCTGAATACGCTGCACTACCTGAAAAACTTGTGTGGGTTGTAGACATCACCTCATGCTACCTCTATGGTAAGAGAACT
>JAOUQT010068254.1:0-10345 GCA_025769995.1 Xyliphius kryptos
TGTTTACTTCTATCAGCTATTTTAATTTTCATTATTTTATTTTCCAGTCCCACTTTTTAAAAATGTGTTAATCCACAGTTTGTCACCGGCTGGGTGGTCTGGACTTTCCTCAAGCAGCCAATTACTGTGTAGATCCCGCCCACCCGTTAAAACGGATCTTAAATACAAATATGGAACGTGATCGCTTGTCTGAAAACAAGTTAATCCAAATTCTGGACTTAAAAGGAGAAAAAAAAGTAATAAAAAAGGCCCTAAAATTTTTTACTGGATTTAAAAAAATTGTCAGTAATTCTCTGTATGAATCATAAATGTTTTTTTGCTTTATGGTATTTTCATTTTAATTTTGCTGAATTTAATCTAATGGGTGGAGGACAGTGACTCAGTGGGTGGTGCTGTTACTGGGTTTACAGGGTTCGTCCCTCAGGGAGGGCAGTGCAGCTGGGTACACTTCAGTTTGGTTGGCATGATGCCCCCATGTCGTCTGTGTGTAAGACCGGTGGACTGGGTTCGGAGTACCTGAACACGCTGGTCATCACATTTGGTTTCGTGATGGTTGGGCTTCAGAAATGTAAAATACTCAGGCCTTGTGCTCCATTTACTTTGTCATCATTAAAGCAGTAACGTGTAAACAAAATCAGTTTTATCAAGTGATGACCACACGAGGGCGCAATGCAACCTGAGTGATTGTATTGTGTGTGCGTGGATAAGACAGTTTAATACAGCACTGCCATCTACTGGAATGATTCGAAACCTACACCCACAGAGGGGAGAGACTGTTGCAAACACTTCAAATTATTTTAAGGGCTTAACAGCAGATCATTTTGAATAACCCTCGTATCTAAAAGAGCCAAATTAATTTTGAAATGTTTGCAATGGGATGTCTCTCCCCTCAGTGGGCGTATGTTTTGAAACATTCCAGTAGATGGCAGTGCTGTATTAAACTGTCTTATCCAACATCAAGATAGAAAGAAAAATCTGAAGAGGGCAGAGTTGAACTTTGAGTTTCTTTCTAAAACAATCACTCAAGTTTAATACAGCACTGCCATCTACTGGAATGGTTTGAAACCGAAACCCAGAGAAGGTACAGACCATTGCAAACATTTCAAAATTCAGTCTTTTAATGGCTTCCATAATCAGGTCTCTACTGCTGCTTCAAAACTCTGCAGCAACTTGTGTTCAACCAGTCGAAGTGAACTTATGTCCCTCCATCACTCCTCTCTCTCCATTGGCTTCCTGTAGCTGCTGCATTCAGTACAAGGTACTGACTCTGACCTACAGGGAAATCTTAAGATCTGACCCCTTCAATCCATTATGCTCACCACTGCTAAATATTGAAACCATCTTCCCAAAACTGTCTGTAAGTCTGAGTCACTCAGCATTTTCAACAAGCATCTCAAAACACTACTCTTTTACAAGCACTTGCTATAAAAATAATTAAGATAAAATAAAAGTGTGGTTTGGTAATGATCAGATTTGAGGATACTACAGTATTGCTGCTTTCTCCTTAAACTACTGCCTTAAGTGTCTGCTAAATGACTACATTTATGTGAATGCCCTTCCTGCTGCAACACTCCTGTCCACGTGGGTTTGAGAGTGGCAGTGTAAGTGCACTAATACGTTACACCCCTTATGAATAGAACAACCAGGTGTTTCTACTTTACCTCTCAAAGGTCTTTAAATGTGGGAGAAAACCAGAGACCCTGAAAAAAAGAAAGAACCCTTGTTCCTCCCACTGGGAATCAAACCTTGGACCTTTGTGCTGTGATTCGTGAGTTAATCTTTTTGTGTTTAGTTTTCATTTAATTTCTATTGGTATGTAGATATAAGATGCATTGTCAATTCCACTGTACATCTAGGAAATACAGCAGAGTCGAAATATTGTCTCTCTCTCTCTCTCGATTGTTTAATTCTTCAATTTTACTTAAAAGGTCTCTTCTTGATACACTTTGAAATCTAACCTTTGTTAAAATAAAGCGTAGTCAAAAGGCTATAGGCAAAAAGAGAGGTGCCGCTGTGATTGGTCGCGCTGCCAACTTAAAGTTAGGACAAAAAAAATCAGGACAAGGAATAAAGAAGAGTTTGACTTGAGCAACACAAGTTTATTTATAGAGCACCTTTCATACAGAAGCAATTCAAAGTGCGTAACAGAGCAGTTAAAAACATTAACGCCATTAAAATATTGCATTGAGAGAAAGAAAAATATTAATAAAAAAAGAAAATAGTGTAATAAAAAGGTACATAAACAGAGTAATAGAAAATATAATTAAAATATATTTAAAAAATGCAGATTTAAAAGCCTCTAAAGTCGAAGCTCATCTAATGTTCTCATTCGGCTGATTCCATTTAATAGCAAATAAACGCTGCTTCTCCGTGTTTAGTTCTCACCTGTGGCAGGACTAATAGTCAAGTTCCTAAAGATCTGAGCGTTCTCCTTGTTCATATCTCTGTAGCAGATCTGATAAATACACTGGTCCTACACCAGTAAGATATTTCTTGACCAGTAACAGCACCTTAAAGTCTATTCTGTAACTGACTGGTAACCAGTGTAAAGACTGCAGAATGGGGCCGATGTGATCTCTTCTTTTGCTCCTGGTCAGAACTCTGCATTCTGAATCAGCTGAAGCTGTTTAATGGTCTTTTTTGGAAGTCCAGTGAAGAGACCGTTGCAGTAATCAAGCCTGCTAGAGATAAAAGCGTGACTAGTTTTTTTTTTTTTTTTAGATCTGGTTTAGTCAGAAAATCTCTAATTTTAGTGAAATTCTTAAGATGGTAAAAGGCTGATCTAATAACTGCTTGAAAATGACTCCTGGAACTGAAATCTCAGTCCATTAATACACCAAGATTGCGGGCCTCTTCTTTAGATTTGAGGGCTTTTGATTCCAGATAGCGCGGCATGGTGGCTTAGTGGTTAGCACATTCGCCTCTCAGCGCTGGGGATTCCCGGTTTCAATCCCGATCTGGGTGGAATTTCCATATCCTCCTCGTGTCTGTGTGGGTTTCCTCTGGGTGTGCCTAGCAATGGATTGGCGCCCTGTCCTGGGTGTATCTGCCCAGTGCCTGCCCAGATGGGCATGAGGAACCCCACCACGACCCTAGTAGAGGAATAAGCGGAAGATGATGGATGGATGATTCCAGTTCAGTGTAGTTTCAGTTACAAACTTGCAGCAGCTTGATGAGCAAAAATTATACTATAACCATACAATCATAAATATTAAAGATTTTTTTCAGCAGAAGTCTTTGAAGTATAACATTTAAATCAGAATATTTTATTGCAGATGGTACATTCACCATGTACTCAAATTGCTTTAGTACATAGTGACATATATTGCACAATCTATGATCTAACTATATGTTAATTTGTGTTATTGCACGTTTTTTGTATTGTATTTGTATATGACGAGCATCATACTTGAAACATTTCTCCCACGTGCTTTTCTTTTTTTTAGGGCCGTACAAATATTAAACTTACCGTCCGGTTAGGTTTTAAAGTCTGTATGTAGGTCCAGGTTCACCACGAAAAAAGTTACAACCTGCAGCTGCTTAGAATCACGTCCCACGTAGCTTCACTTGTGTTTTCAACTTTGATCCTGTTTCTGATGGAGATCTGCATTTTATAAAACCGTTTTATCTTCATCCAAAAGCTGTACGCATCAGACATCACATACATCATCGTGCAAAATATTTCGACAGGTTGGTTTATTTAAAGAAGTCTAAAATACTGATTTAATAATCAAAAACTTTATATCTTCCATATGATTAAATATTTCAAACATCAATATTTTTATTACAAGTGAAATGTATATAACTTGGGTAACACGGTGGCTTAGTGGTAGGCACGTTCGCCTCTTGGCACTGAGGATTCCCGGTTCGAATCCCGATCTTGGTGGAGTTTCCATGTTCTTCCCGTGTCAGTGTGGGTTTCCTCGGGGTTAGAGGATTAAGTGGAAGATAATCTGTGTACTGTAAATAACTTGTCACCACCATATTACCCTATATTTTAATCTTACTACTTATTACTCCAACTTTTAATTTGTTTATACTTAACCCTCATTGCTCCAGGGTCCTGTATCAACCCTGCGTTCTGATCCCAACCAAGTTACATAATAAGGGAGTGGTAGCTCAGTGGTTAGGGTGTTGAACTATCAATCAGAAGGTTGTGGGTTCAAATCCCAGGTCCACTAGACTTACCAATGTGGGTTCTTGAGCAAGACCCTTAACCTTCATTGCTACAGGGTTCTGTATCAACCCTGTGTTCTGACCCCAACCAAGTTGTGATATTTGTAAGTCGCTTTGGATAAAAGCGTCTGTTAAAATAACTAAATGTACTACATTATCTTTTATTCTTTAGGAATAGCGGTGCTGCGCTAAGGAGGAGAACTTGATTACATGAAAGTTAAAACGCAGTTGTTTTGGAATGAGCGATGGTTTTGGAGTTTATTTATTTATTTATTCTTATAGAATGAGAATCTGAAATGAATATGTGGAATGAATAGAGTGGGAGTTGTGACTACGGTGTCCACACGGTTGCTTTATTGTGTGAATTTATCAGTAGCTTTTCCAAGGACGCAATAAGGAATGACAGAGCCAAGTTGCGAGTAGCTAAAAAGACCTCAATCCATCTGAGAGGTTGTGTTTGATGGCGATAGTAAACATTGAACGTAGGAAAGAGAAAACCCATTCCGAGGACCTTATAGTTTCAGCCTTGTAGGTACTCGGGAAGATCCCAATGTTTGTGTGCAGTGTGCTCTTGTGCAAAAATACACACACCTATCCGATTCCAGTAACTGTTCGGTCTTGAACGTCGTCCAAAGTGTGATTTTGTAAATACAAAAGCAAGTCTATGTTGGAGATCATTTTTATTACTGAGAAAAATTACAAGGCAGTGCAATCTTTGGCAAAAGTCAAAGATATCAGGCACTCGGTCTGACCTGTGATCAGTTTGTTCAGTCATGCAGGGCAAAATGTTGCATTGGAAGCGGGAAGAGTTCGGGCCCGAGGTCACCGAGCAATGATTTAAATTGGTTGCAGATCCAGGAATCACAGAGAAACAGCATGTTCTTCTGGTAAAGGCAGAGAAATTACAGCAACACTTTGAAATGAGCTGAATATGAGCGAGTGCTGCAGCTGATAAATAACACCAACACAATAACAGTCTGCCAAATCTCAGGTCTTATGCATTTCTATGATCGCTGAACAAGCAACACTCTGAAAAACGTGGTACGTTGGTGACATGACTATAATTCCCAGTTCTTAGGGCTTCCGCCACGTTTCTTCATTCCTAAAATCCTGGCTCCAGTCGTCCGTATGGCTTCAATTAGCACGAAAATAAGGTCAGAGAGCATCGCATTCTCAAACATGACATCAGCTCTGTTCACATGCCTCCTACTGCCTCCCGAGACCTCAGTTAAACGTTCTCACCAAACAAAGAAAAGAAAGCAAAAAGCACCACACTGCTGCATATATGTGTTAGACAAACAGAGCCTCTTAATCTCATGCTTTCTCACTTCTATGTGCCATACATACTCAATCACAATCTACAATTAACATAAAAAAACAAAATACTGACATAAAAAAAATCCTTTAATTCCCATGATAAATAATAGAGGGTAACCAGAGCACATGAAACCCAAATAAAAGTTTATGACATGAATGATGATGCCGACCCGAGTTTAAACCGCTGTGATGAAACAGCATCGCCAAAGTCCTTAAAAGTTAACCTGTAATCTGTACGGCCTGCTTATTTCACCCATTTTTTTGTTAAGTACATAACTCCTCGTGTTCATTCATAGTTTTGATGCCTTCAGTGAGAATCTACAATGTAAATAGTCGTGAAAAATACAGAAAACGCATTGAATGACACGGTGTGTCCAAACTTTTGGCTTTATATATCGACTCTCCGGCTTTGAAAGAATTGTGTCTTTAAGAGTTGTTCCCACCCGAGTGGCTTATACTCAGTTATACTGCCATCTAAAAAAGAGGTAACCATGACAATGCAAATTGTTTAAAACAGTGTGTATTTGTCTAGAACTTTTGAGGTGAAAGAATGTCACAAGGAACTAACTAATGGCTGCTGGGAATCTTTACTTTATCAAATTTGGACATTTGTGGGTTAAAGAATGACTAAGACATCATTCTAAGACAGATTGTGTTAGTGTGCATGACACCAGTGTCACTGTGGTGCTGGAAGTCAACCCCCCGAATGATACATGCTCTGTGATGGTCCTGACTATTAGAGAGTAAAGTAAAGCAAATGAACACAGTATGAAATAATAATAAAAAATAAAAAAAAACACAAAGCAAATAAGGAAGTGGTGGCTTAGTGGATAGTGTGTTGGACTAGCAATTTAAGGATTGAGGGTTCAAATCCCAGGTCCACTTAAGTTACCAATGTTGGTCCTTGGGTAAGATCCTTAACCCTCATTGCTCCAGGGTTCTGTATCATGTTCTAATCCTAACTAAGTTGGGATACTTGTAAGTCGCTTTGGATAAAGGCGTCCGCTAAAATAACTAAATGTAAATGTAAATAGAGAAGCTGATAAAATGGACAGTTTTTATAGAAACCAGCCTCAATTTATTCATATAGTTGTAATCATTTGTCTTTCAAATTGTGTTTTAACAAATTTAAAAATGGTATTATTTTAAAAGGTAATTGACATGTAATCCAGTATCAACAATTTGGACGTCTCTTGGACTCCCCCCGCTGTCAAATTCAATAATTCTCTATAATTATGTTTAATAGTAATAAACTAATTACTTACCGCTCAAATAATCAGCTTCGTACAAGAACTTTGTGCTTAAAACTTGGTTACTCTATGAAAACTGTCACTATTCAGCAGAGGTCTTCATACTTTTGCTTTTTGTTCACTGTTGTGATTTCAATTCTATAACTATTATGCAACGGGTAGTTCCAGTCCTTAAATCTGAGTGGCTGAGCCACTTGTCTAGCTGTGACATAAAAAAAATGTTTTTACAAAGTTTTCATAAACTGCATTTTGTAATTGGACCACTAGATGGCAAAATTTGTTTGTGAAAACAATGGAAATCTTGTACTTGCGGTCATGGTTCATTTTAAAAAATGGACTGGATTATGTCGCAGAAGGCAAGTTTTTGCTTTTGTGAATGAAATCTTGTCTTTTTTTATTATAGTGTGTTTGTAACCGTTTTCTAAAAGCAATAAGGCCCTCAAGGTTCTGCATTATTGTGAATAAACCACAAGAAAGAGGTGTAACGGCCTCATAACACCTCTTTCCCGTCTTTTATTTGCAATAGTTCACGCCCTCTCGTGCCTTATTGCTTTATTAAATCGTTCGGATTTTTGATCGTAGCTGCACGTGTAACACATCATGTAGAGAGAGAATCATAAACTGGAAGCTCTCATAGAAATAAGTCAATGTTAGAATCATAACCCAATAAATACAGAGTGGCCCGCAAAAAAGTAGCCCACCTCATATAGTCGGGAGCCACTCTGTAGAACACATTTATCATCAAAGTAAAGTGAATTGTGTGACGTTTTCTTTTATTTAAACACTGTTTTGTAGCAAACTTCAGTTTTGAGACCCAATCAGGCTCCATGAGACTAAACTGAGAGTAACACTGTAAAACTCTAAAGTAAAACCAACCCATTTAATAGTCTTCATCACCCTCGAGCTACTACATGACTGACATCCCCCCCCCCCCCCATATAAATGTCTGCCGGGGAACAAAACCCAGCAGCCATCAGATGTGAATATCCTGTGATCAGTAGACATTCTTCAATTACAAAAGTATATTTTGCTCAATATAATTCACATTATCTTCACAAACAAAAGCCTTATTGAAAGTTGAGAGTATGCGTATCGATATATGTTCACTACATGAAAAGAAAAAAAAAAAAAAAGCACCATAAACATTTCATTAAAAGCTGAAGTAAATCCACTCAATGTTTCGGTTAATTATAAAACCAGGAAACCACCCAGAGGTCCATTCTGTAATGTGCTTTTCAGGTTGCATATACTGAATATAGAATCGCTGCGGTAGCACCATGGGGTTGGCATCTCTAACCTGAGAATGCTTACTCGAGACGGTTACGTGGTTTTCTGAGCGATCCGTTGGCACCCGCTGTCCTCTTCCTCAGTGCATGCATTAGGACAGGAGTGTCAGGCTGACCCGATCCAAAGTTGTTACTCAGACCTCTGTGTTTTCTCCTGATAGAAGATGAGAACATCCTCAGAGTCACGCGTACATTCAGTCTCTATGGAATAAGCGGATGATGTCGCGACCTCTGCGAGAATGGCGGTGTCGCCGACAACGCAGAGGCTGGAGTCGAGAAACAGAACAGAAGGAGGCTGAGATCTTGCAAGCTGCCCCATCCGGGTCGCAGTGGGATGCTTTCGGCTCCTGAGGTTAGATCTGAAATCCCTGGTTCTGCTCATTCGACGGCTGGTTGGGGCAAACGGGACAGCAGGCATCCTTCAGAGCGTCAGGGTTTGGACATGACGATGGAGGACACGTCTCCACGAAACACGTCACCTGGGCCTCCTGTGGGGGAGAAATCAGGGCAGGAAGGAAGACAGATTCAGGTACTGATAAAATCTTTACGTAAAGATGTTTTGTCTTTTGACAGCACGTTTCATTGAACTCGCTCACTGATTTGCTTTCAATAATTTCATCTTTATTAAAGTTTTTTAGAGGTTCCTCCACTCTACCCATTCGCTATAGAGATGACACACTAAGCACTTTCTATTATAGATATCTGCAGTGACCTCTGCAACTATAGAGAACCAAACTATATACGACTGGTCAAACCTTTAAGCTTACAAATAATACATCCAAATACTACCAAATTTAGAAAAACAATTTGCATGTTTTCTAAAGGCCATGTCAGCAGTGCAACTGTGTGCTTTACGTACTCTGCACTCGCATGTGGTGCAGGCGTCTTTTTTCCAGTTCTCGCCGTTCCCCCGCTCTCGTCCCGTCTCATCAGTGCAGTGTGTCTTACCCAGACGGGCTTCGAGTCGTTTTATCTGCAGGCAGGAAGTGAACATGAAACATGAAAGCAATTTTCTTAGCATGCCAAACTGAGCAAGCACTGGTCACAATTATTTTCGGGGAATTTTTGGTCTCAAACTAAAGCTTATACACAAACGCAAGACCGAGTGGTTTGTATATTTCTAGTTATAAATCATACAAATAGGACAAAAAAAAAACCCAAAACAATACAGGAATCATATTTCTAAAATGTCCAGTTCTGATTTTCAGGCTCTGACGCAAGTTTATAAACGCCGCTCGTTGTAATTAAAACCGTGTGCTGATGTCGAAAACGAAGCCTTCACACACAATGTGATGTGATCCTGGGTTTAAGGCTCCTGTTACACTCCAAACACAGCTAGGCTGCGCTGTTGGGTATACAGAGCGGGAGTGTCTGACTCCGGTGCTGAAGGGCTGATGATGGGAAATATCCAGCTGTTGCTTGAAATCCAAGCCTCGTAATTAGTCCCTTCGATCGGACAGAAGTGTAAGCCGATGTGGTCCCTTATGAAGCGAGGGAGAATGTTTAAGATAAAAACATCAGATTTGAGGCGGTACAGAGCAGACCGACGTTCTGATTAAACCCCCCGTGTAAAAACAACCCACACGAACACCATGGAAACATTAAGCCATGTTTGACTGTGGAATGTTAGAAATGCATAACTCAAGTGGATAAAAGGAGCACATACCAAATTTCCCAGGACTACTCATTTCTTTTAAATTACGATGGAGTTTTAATGAACCTGCCCACGTTTACGCCAAACTGAGGAGCGGAGCTGCTATGGGCCGGCATGGGGGTGGGACTCATTAAGAAGCAGAAACAGATGCATTGTTCACATTTGACTCGCGTGTTTGTGATTCGCCCTTGGACGCATCACAGGTCCATGTGTCCAGCTTTCCATGTACCTGACCGGTTCTGATTTAATACAGAAATACTGTTCAGGAGGAAAAGATGTAGAAAACTGTACGGTCTCACCTGCTTTCGTAAACTACTGATAGTCTTCTGCATATCCACAACAAAATCCTGGAAGTCCGTTCCTGATGGTTCAGTGCTTGGTTTTGGGGAGAGAGTCACATTCACAATGTGTTTTCCATCCGCGCTGAACAACAAAACCAAGAGTACAGAGGATGGAGGTTATTCCAAATGTGTATACACTGTGGGTTGTGTAGGTACCGTAGGGTGTGTAGCGAGTGTGTGTACCACCTTGGGTGTGTGTGTAGCCGTGGGGTGTGGGTAGCGAGTGGGTGTGTAACGGGTGTGTGGATGTGTGTGTAACCGTGGGGGGGAGGGGGTGTAGCTGTGGACGTGTGTAGCCGTGGGGTGTGTAGCGAGTGGGTG
>JAOUQT010068265.1:0-10345 GCA_025769995.1 Xyliphius kryptos
TAATAATAATACTAATAATAATAACAAAAATAACAATAACAATTATAATAATAATAATAACAAAAATAATAACAACAATTATAATAATAATAATAATAATCATAATAATCATAATAATAATCATAATAATCATAATAATAATCTATAATATACTAATACTAATACTAATAATAACACTAATAATAATAATAATAATAACAATAACACAAATAATAAACAAAAAATAATAAACAATAATAAAAATTATAATAAAAAAATAAAATAATAATAACAACAATAATAATAATAAACAATAATCATAATATTAATGATAAAATAAAATGAAAAATAATAATAATAAAAAAGTAATAATAAAAAAAAAAATAATAACAACAATAATAATAATAATAATAAACAATAATGATAATAATAATAATAATGATAATAATTATATTTTTTCTTTCTGCTTTTTCCCTGTCACCAGGGGTCGCCTCAGCGAGTCCCTTGCATTAGGATCTGACACACGTTTTACGCTGGATGCCCTTCCTGATGCAACCCTCACCCTTATAACAGGATATAATTTAGCTTTTCCAATTCACCTAGAATGACAATTTAGCATTTCCAATTTACTTAACAAGCATGTCTTTGGCCTGTGGGAGGAAACCATAATAATAATAATAATAATAATAATAATAATAATAATAATAATAATAATAATAATAATAATAGCCTTTTATTTTATCCCCGGTTCGATTCCCAGTAACGCCAAGTCATGGCTGAAGTGCCCTTGGGCAAGGCACCTAATCCCTAGTTGCTCCCCAGGCGCTGTGCAGGGCTGCTCACCTCTCCGGGCACGTGTGTATGTGTGTGTTTCACTGCACGGATGGGTTAAATGCGGAGGACAAATTCCACTGTGTGCAAACATAGTGGCAAAATGGATCACTTTCAGATCAATTGCGGCAGAGGTACATGATGCCTCCCCTTATGCATTCTCAGTACAGTAGGGCGGCCCAGCAAGACTACACATATTATACACATGATTACAATATTTTACCTAGAATATGGAAAGTGAAGTGTCTACAAATATTATATTAGCGGATGCTAAATACAAATACATATGCTAAATAGGCTTTGATAGGGATAACACAGTTGCTATTGGTGTCCATCTCACCTCACAACTCGCAACTCTCCCAGCATTTGAACATGAAATATGCAACTGCAGCAATATAATTACATTTATAGTTCAGATAGGTGGACAATTGTTTCCTAAAAATAATTGTAATTTTAAATGTTTTTGAATAATAGGTGGGGCTCTGCACTGCACATCCCTGTGCATTCCTCCTAATTATTACTTACTATGTCAATTCTATAGTATTTAATTAGTGCTTTTGTACCAACCCAGAAAATGTACCACAATATATTGTGGCATCTGCCATTTTGGGTTGAGTGGGAGGTCATGGCCTTCATCGTGCAGTGCACAGGTAGAAGCAAAGCACATTCTCTTTTCCTGGTGCTGTAGAGCTGAGCAGTCATCAGAATATGTGTGCATTTTCATTATGTATCAATATAAGAAGCAATTCTGCAAGCTGTGTTTCCGTTTCCTTTGTCCAATTATGTCACATTAGTGTCAGAAGTGGGATAACTCCTGTCCCGAGAGAGGATGATGAAGGCAGTTCCCAGATTAAATCTAGTTTCTTCAGTCAGAGTTCAGCAAACTTCGGAACTGAGCGAAGAAAGTCGGCTCACCGGAATGCCAGAAGGGATGAGCGAACAGCAGCAGCAAGCGGCAACTCGGTGGCAAACCTTGTAAGATCAGCGGTAGAAAGGCACACTGCGGCAGCAAGCAAGGCTGCGCCGCCAGCACACATCAGACATGCAGGAACTCTAATTACCCTCAGCTGTGACTGATTTGATAGCAGCAATCTGCTCTTCTAACAGGGTATTTAAAGCGCAGTTTAGTTCTCTGTGGGTCATCGATATTTCATGCCTTCTGTTTCCGTGTCACGTTTTCTTCGTTTATATTCTGGATTAGCTTAGCATGCTAGCTCTCTCTCAGTTCAGAACTATTTTGTGTTCAGAGCTGTTTTTATGCATACTATTTCATGTGCATGGTTAGTTTTGGTTAGTATTCGATTAATAACCATGATTTTTGTTTTCTTTTTCAGGGCCAAAGTGTTGTGGATCTAGGGATGCCATGTCTGAGTAATATAAAACCGGGACAATGAGGGGGGTGGGTGGTCTAAAGTGTTGGAGGGTTTGGGTCGTGCTAACGGTTTTCACCTTCCTATACAAGAGTGGGGGGGGGGTGTGCTAAGGGTGTTCGCTTCCTACGCAGCGGAGGAACTTTTGTTAAAAACTGGGACACCGAGACAGTCATGGGAAAACGGGGACACCTGGCAACACTATGTCGATCGGCCCTGAAGGCTTTAGTTTACCTGGACTATCTTCTGAGTGTTGCCGCCGGCCATCTTTGTTGTTTTCGCTATTTTTAGTTGTTTATTGTCCGCAAAATAAAATTGCTATTGTCTCCTTATTCGTGTGTTGCGGGGGGTATAACACTATAGCTGCCAATATACTGTAATATACTGACTTGATGTCTATAGTTTGTGTTGCTTAGAACTGTAGTGTATATAAATTCATCAGTTAAAACTATGTTTCTACGTTTTTTGTCCACTTTTACACAATTGCCAAGATTTTACCAACTCGGACATTCAAGAATTGCACGTGATATTTCACCATGGCAAAATTCGCCATAAGACTATATTCTGAGTTTGATGATAATTTATTTCATTTATATATATATATATATACAACGTAAATCAAGGATGTTTCAGACAATACTACAATAGTTCTACCATTACTATGGTGTATTACAGGACACAGAAGCGCAAGCCCACACCCAAGCATTGTTACAATTAAGCTACTTTCCCCCTCATTGTTATGATTGAGCTGTTATTTTTTCCACAAAACATCTTATATTTACACCTCAGAGTTCAGCTGTAATTACTGGAGTCCAATGAGTTCAATCTGATCCGGAAAGGACTGGTGTGGCTGTGGGTTTCAAAACAAACAGATGCGTAAGATCAGATGATCATGACCTGACATCGCATTTTATGTAGAAATATATCAACATACAGAATCAAATAATTGTTCTCTATTGTTTGATAATGAATACCTTTTGTTTATATTATTAATCATATTTATAAGGTTCGGGTTATAATAATAATTCATTCATACACTAATTTATTATCTTAAGCTTAATCACCCTGGGGTTGCTGGCTAACTAGTGCCCACCTGGTAATTATGTGCGCAAGGGCAAGAATAACCCTATACATTGTGCCACTCCATGGTAGGGTACACATATACAGTCACACACAATTATAAAGGTCCACTTTAGGGACACCAATTCACAGAGCAAGCAAGTCTTTGGAATTTGAAAACCCAAGCACCCATTGAAAACCTGTGCAAACACGGGGAGAAGATGCAAACTCTATACAGCAATTTCCCGGGTCGTCTCACACAGGGATAGAACGAGGGTCCTTCTTGCTGTGACGCCCCCTATAATAATATTTCAATCATCAGGACAGCACATTAATTAAATCCACACATGCCACATGACCCATATACACACCGGCTTTATCATATTCTGACACTCTAATAAATATAAGGCAAACTGTACAGTATATGGTACTAAGCCCCAAAAGGGTGAGGGTAACATCCGGCGTAAAACATGTGCCAGATCCTAATGCGAGGAACTCGCTGTGGCGACCCCTGGTGACAGGGAAAAAGCCGAAAGATGAAGAAGAAGAAGATTGGACTAGACTGCAATCAACTCTGGGTTTTATACTGAATGTCTTCATATTCAGTAATATACTATTTTAATTTAAAAAATATTGTACATAATAGATACGACTTAGGTGCCAAGTTAAGTGTCGGAATTGAAGTGTGTATTGACATTGAACAAAATGTTGGTGCAAGATGTCTAAATTACGTGCTTGCTATGAAATGTCATTGTGTTGTGTGGACACTGATAAAATTGCCTAAAGTTACACAACACATTGATGTTTCATAGCAAGCATGTGTTATATGGTTTAAGACAATTCTTTTCAGTCTCTAAAAGGGCATTGCAGAGCTATATTCAAGCATCAGTTTAGTATGGAGGTGTTTCCTAAAGGCTTTAATTTATACTTTTCTCAAAAGATATGTACAACTTGTCACAATGCTACTGCTATTTAGCAGTAGTGGCTTGACTGGGGTTCCTCCCTGGGGTTGCGCTAGGGGCTGTGAATTACCATGTTTATATGTCTACTTGTGTCATAAACCCACCTATTCTCCATTGACATTACATACCTTGGAGCCCAGTTCCCTAAACGGCACCTCCTTTTTGAGGAAGAGGCCTGGCACAGGCTGCAGCGTCTGGAAGCTCCAAATGTACTGTAACACGATGAGTAGGTCCCCATAAAAAACCATGAAGGGAGACGTGATCATGGCGTACTTCCTCCTGTCCCGCACCATCCACAAGGTGCATGACCAGATGAGGAAGACAAAAGTCAGCCAGCTTACATATGTGATGCTCCATGCCTACGAGGAAGAGAAGCATGGATGTATTAGTCAAACTACTGTATAAGCTGAGGGTAAATGCTCAAGTTTGATAATTCTGCCCTCAAATCGGTCTTATTTTAGATATTACTTTTGTCTCAGTGTTTGCAGGATGCACAAAAAAATGGAGACTGTAATGACCCCAGCGCTAGAATCCACCTTTATTTAAAAGCTTATTATAAACTCACCATCATGGCAATAAGGGCACAGATGTAGCTCTGCTTCATTACAAAGCGGAAGATCTTGACTACCGAGTTCACTCGGATAGTTTTCTCTGGTAAACCTGGGAGTCCTGGGAAGACAGGGCTGATCTCGTACACACTTGCATCCATTTTCTCTGTATTTAAAATAGCGACAACAATTTATATCAGTTCTCTCTGCATTCTTGCATAATATTTGCATTCTTGTTTCATCAAAACTTCCATTACTTAAGTAACCACATAAAAACATTGCAGACTCACTGATTTCCACAAAAGAGCAGTGTGTAAGGATTGGTTATCTGAGGGCATTTCTGGTGTCAATATTTATTGAAGACTTTGTAAACAGTATGGTGAATATGGTTGGTCAAAAACAAAATTGCATAAATGTATAGAGAATGCCATAAAGGTCGGACATAAAGAAGTATGGGGCAGTCGTAGGCTTGTGCTTAAGGAACCAGCCTTGCAACCAGAAGGTCCCCAGTTCGATTCTTAGTAATGCCAAGTCATGGCTGAAGTGCCCTTGGGCAAGGCACATAACCCCCAGTTGCTCCCCGGGCGCTGTGCAGGGCTGCTTACCGGTCCGGGCACGTGTGCTCACTTCACCAGTGTGTGTATATGTGTGTTTCACTGCACGGATGGGTTAAATGCGGAAGACAAATTTCGCTGTGTGTAAGCATAGTGGCAAATAACCCACTTTAACTTTCCCATGGTGCCAGAAGCCCTGATTTATGTCATGCTACAGAAATGGTCTTCCAGTTACCCAGTTCTCCATCTTAGCAGTTGTTTTATATCCTTGCACTGATATCCTTGCCAGGCGGCAAAGTAGCAAAGTAGGCAGTACATCTGGATGTGGCATGTTGGCTTCTTTCTGAGACAAGTTTGCATTTTCCTTCAGGTTTTCCAGTTTTCTCCCACAATCCCAAGATGTGTTGTCCTAAAATGGAGTGGCACTCTATTTAGGGTTGTTCCTGCCCTACAGCCTTTGTTGTTGACTGGGTACTGGCTTCCTGATAGTATTAAGCAGTTATATAAATGAATGAATGAATGATCTATGCATGGTGTAGCTCAATTGACACTTCCTTATAATTCCTGGTTGGTTCTTGTTCTGGCAATAATGTGTAAATTGTGAACCGTTATAGATTCTGATTTTACAAACTCAGATAAATTCAGATTGCAAACTGGACTTCACCACAATTTAAGAGCACCACAGCAAAGTGTCTGCAATCGTTTCTGAATGAGAATGTTTGCCTTTTAATTTTAAAATGACATTTGTTCCTTCTCTAAAAACAGGTTCTATTCCATTATGGCTAATTAAATGTTATTTCAATTATATTATTATATAATTATATTATTTATATTTATTCAAATGCAAAATTACCACAAGATACGCAGTACGTTAAGAGGTGTGTATACTTTCTGAAGGTAAAATTACTTTTGTTATTATTTAGAAACTTACATATGTTGAATTGTACGTGGAATTGCTACTAATGCGCACTGTTTGTACATGACCTTTTGTATACTAAAGGTCACGACTCTACATGATATACGAAGGGACATTTTTCCATTACAGGTTCGTAGTTCTGAAAATCAGCTTATCAAATCATAAATGTTATATCATTTGGCAAGGCTGTGCTGGCTCATGCGGTGAGTAAATACAAAGTAAATGTGTAATCTAAGATAAAATAATATCTCAATGCAGCAAAACACCGGATGGAAAATTCATCTTATTTCGTAATTATTTTCTGTTATATATTCACACATGTAACTTAGAAGAAGTGCAAATGCAAAGTAAATGCAGGTAATTTAGTTGATTTCTGGTTTATGACAATGACTACTGTTAAAAGCCATATACAGGGGTTAGACAATTAAACTAAAACACCTGGTTTTAGAGCACAATAATTTATTAGCATGGCGTAGGGCCTCCTTTTGCGGCCAAGACCATTTTGACAAGAACATTTGGAGGGGGGTGCATGTAATTTTACTGTGTGCCAGGAATTGAGTGAATACAAGCATTCCAAAAATGGTCATCACATTTTATACTTCGGTGATCTTTGGTTTGTGCATATTCTTATAGACTGGCTTCAGTTATCGCGTCTTCTGTTGCAGAAGCTGTCCGGAAGTCACAAGGCTCTGGTGGAGATGCAGGACGACGTGTTGGAGCTCTTGCGTTCTGCAGTGCGGGAATACCCCCAAACCAAAGTGTGTTCCACACCCTCGTACACATGACATAACATGCTGGGTAACCTACAGACAGCTGACATTGTGGGATGTGTGAAAGGGATTCGATGGCTTCGGGTTGCATAGGTGGTAGTGTGTGAAATGCTGACTCAAAGGAAAAACCCATTTCCCACACGTAAATTTACCCGGGATCTTCTTGCTATGAGGCTACACCACTATCCATTGTGCCACTGTGCCACCCACTAAATGGGCAATAAACCTTTTAATAACTATTTAACTCGTACACCAGACATCAGCCCACTTTGAGCAGGTGTGTACCAAGGTGCATAACCCACCAGCATGTGTGTTCTTGTCCGTACCCGGAAGCAAATGGATTTACACTGTCCTAAATGTAATGCATAGTTTTATCTGTATTGCGTACACACACACACACTCACATTCTGTACTGTATACTGCAGCACCAGATTCAGTAGTCGGACCCGGTTGTAATAATAATGGTAATAATACTTTATTGATTTTACCCATCCAGGGGTTTACTTTGAACACCCGGAGCAGCGTGCTGCACTCTACTGATGCGCACGGGGAGCAGTTGGGTGTTTGGTGCTTTGCTCAAAATGGCATTTCAGCCAAGACTTGCCGAGTGGAGTTCGAACCGTTTGGTCCCTAGCTCTTTACCCTATTCATTAAGCCATGGCTGACGACCAACTGTTTTTCCTCTTGACCTCTGTGTTTCAGAGCAATCTGGAGCAGATTCAAGGTGTTTTGAACACCACCGAAATTGGGCTGCATCAGCTGACTGCTCTGGTGGACTGTCGCAGTTTGCACATGGTAAGTGCCTCTGTGTGAGTGTGTGTGTGTGTGTGAGTGAGTGAGAGAGAGAGAGCGAGATTTCTATTGTGGACAGACCAAGAACAAACTGGTTTTGGATGTAGTGTCACACAAAATGTACAAACACTGCATGGATGTCTGTGTGTGTGTGTGTAGTGACCATTAGTCATGGAGTGCTAAAGTACAAATCTGGCTTCGGGGCTTTTTCAGGAGAAAAACTGAGCCTATAGTGTGTGTGTATATATATCACACTCTATAATCATACACAAGTCTCAAGTCAGTGACAATTTAGCATCTCCACTTTACCTAGCATGCATGGGAGGAAACCGCAGCACCCGGAGTAAACCCATGCGAACAGGAGGAGAACAGGCAAACACAGGTTGGCCCATACAGGGATTGAACCTGGGTCTTGGTGTGAGGCTACAGCACGAAATCACGGAAAACGGACATTTATTGGAAAGAGAGATGGAGAAAGAGGAAGAATATGATTGTCCTGTCTCTCTCCCACCTGGCGATCATTGTCCATTTGGTCAATGTCCATTTGTATCTTTGTGATTGGAACCGGCAATCTAGGCTTAACCCTTTCCATGTTCACACGAGCACTGCAGTTGCCGAGCTTCCATGCGTGTACTAACTGTGTGTGATGCCCCTTGAGCATGGCTAATAACACTGAATTTGTGAGTAGTGTCTGCCCCTGCATCGTCACTGCCCACTCACTCTGTGTAGAGCACTGTACAGTATTAAAGAATGTTCTGTTCATCCCAGTAAATAGCCTGTGTGTGTGTGTGTGTGTGTGTGTTTGAAACAGAGTGTGCTGCTGGAAAATGGCCGGGGCACTAGGTTTGGCTTCCCAGGGCTGCAACAGATGAGAAGAGATTGGGATGATTTGTGAGACAGTAATAATGAAGGTTCTGCCCATGCCTAATTAGTGTGTGTGTGTGTGAGGGAGAGAGAACTTCATGTTCTGTATATGATTGTGGATATTGAAGTTCTGACCTTTCTAGTCACGAATTGTGATTGTGGGTGTGTAAAGAGTGTGGGAATGTGTTTAATCATTTCTCTCTCGCTCCCCATGTGTGTGTGTGTGAGAGATCTTGAACACGATGGCGTACATCTGTGTCTCCGTAATGTGTGTGTTTGTGTGGTTCAGCCGCATATGTGTCTGTTATCTTTAGCAGTATTAGGCAGGAAACGGAAGCGCTTGTGTGTCTCTCTTAATGCAGCGCTGTGAAAAATATGGCAACAATTGTGGATTTCTAACAGAAGCACTAAATGTTCGCTGTATTAGGAACCGCTGGCTAAGTTGGTCCATGTTAATTGCAGTGCAGCTGTTGCTGAAACTCTGGCCCCGCACCCAAGTTCTCAGACGATTTGTCCACAGTCGATCAAGTCGCACCGTTTAGCCATAGCTGGTAAATATTGCCTTCTGCTGTGCAGTGGCCAGATCGACTCGTTATACGTGAGCCGATTGTGACCTAACCACCAGCTGGGGCACTTTGACTATTATTTTCCACCTCACAGGTGAGAAAAAATATGCCCCATTCTGGTCACAGAATGTCATCGTTGTCTCTACGGAGATTACTTTGCACCTGCCGACCTGAAGTGGTCACACCTCCATTCTTTGTTTGTATGATCCTTTTCAATCACCTCGTAAGGTGACGATTATCAACTCCCCCTTATCTTGATGCCTGTCATCACTTTGTTCTTCGTTTCTTACCCCTCCTTAAACTCCTCCTCTTCCTTCTCCTCCCACAGTTCCCAATGTATATAAGATCCTCTGGACCAAACTGCATTGCCTTGCACTAGACAAGACCAGACTGTTTGACCGAACCAACTCAACATCAGTTTCCTAACTATGGTGTTCCTAAACCAGGGATCATTCTGCGTAGACCTGTTCTATTCTGTTAATGCCAGTCAGACGGTGTTATTTGAGGAAGACCTTCTAGACAGAGTGGTATTAGGGAAGTGATGGAGATCGATGCAGTATTGGGTTACACTATTTACATTCAGTGTCCAGCCAGACAGCAATGTCTGACATTTTCTTTCCCCCCTGCCCCCACTCCCACTCTCGGATCTAGAATGTAGACATAAAGCTGGTTGCTTGTTCCTGTCTTTTGTCCAAACAAAAGAAGCATCTGTGATGGTTAATGTCTCCAGAAGAACGGATGCAGTCTCTCCCACCTACTGTCCACCTACAATCCCCTGCGCTCACTCGGGTCCTATGATGCTGGTCACACCTAGATTTACCCTGTCCTTCTTAGGCGGCAGATCATTTAATGTGGCTGCCCCGACTCTGTGGAACTGTCTTCCACCCTCTCTTTGAAAATGATTGTATTTATTGTGTTTAGTTTTTTGAGGACATATAACGTGTCTCTTGATGATGGAGAGAGAAATCTTGGAAATATATGTCCATGGGGATCTGTATACCAAATAAGTCTCAGACAAACTGTGTTGTCTCATTGAGATCTAGGACAGAACCATGTAAGATGATGCACCTGTTTCCCGTGTTCATTTCATTTCATAGGACTACGTCCAGGCTGTAACAGGGCTGTGCTATGACG
>JAOUQT010068274.1:0-10344 GCA_025769995.1 Xyliphius kryptos
CCAGGTTCTCCGGTTTCCTCCCAAAGTCCAAAAAACATAGATTCCAGTTGAATTGAATGCTCCAACTTGCCCTGAGTGTGTGCTTGGCAATGGATTGGTGCCCTGTCCTGGGTGTATCTGCCCAGTGCCCGAGTCGTTCTGCCCTGAACGGATGGATGGGCGCGATCCTCGTAAAGGAATAAGCGGAAGATAATGAATGGATGGATGGAAAGTATCCTTTAGTGTTAAAATGTCTTCTGGACTCTGTGACGTAGCTATTTAGTCTGAGTCAAGATGCTGTTGTGCAGTTTCGTTTTTTTTGTTTTGTTTTTTTTAGTATTTTTTTTTACCAATTCCTAAATAATTAAAAAAAAAAACGTACTTTAAAATTTCGTTAAAACTATGAATCCAAATGTTTTTGTTTCTTCGTATTTGCAGAAAGAAGAACTAAATGCGGAAACAAAGGAGGAAGAAAAAAGGACTGAGAAAAAAAGTCGACGGCAGATTGCTAAACAGTTCAGACGAAGGTGCTTCGACGGGTGACACTGCTGTTTAAACAAAGAAAGGAAACGGGTGAGAAATGGGTTATGACTTTTGAATGGATTCTGTTCTTAGACTCAGTGAAATGACATTCATTACTGTATTAAATGTAAATGTTTATATGATGTTATTCAATAATTTTTTATATAAAAGATCATTTCTGTAATTTTCACTTGTGTTTAATGAAGAACCAGGCTCTGCAGGACAAATCTATTAATTATGTGTGCAATAATTTGTGATCTGCAATCTTTTGTTGTATTTTGCAGTTTAGAAACAAAATTTTACAAATATGGTGCAACATAAATGATGTGATCTGGTGCTGCACTGAGTGACGGAGTGTTCCAGTAGCTCTATTTAATCTTAATTTCCTTTGGTTAAAAAAAGTAAGTCTGTTTTATCAATCTGTTGGGTTTTATAGACCTTTGTTATTGTTGTGTTTACCTATTTTCCATCCATTCATTATCTTCCACTTAATCCTTTATTAGGGTTGCGGTGGGTTTCCCCAAGCCCATCCAGGGAAGAACATATTGGGCGCTGGGCAGATACACCCTGGACAGGGCGCCAATCTATCCCTGGGCACTCACTCACTCACTCACTCACACAAACACACACTATACGGGCAATTTAAAGAATTTAATTTACCTGGAATCCAAATTATTTTAAGTGTTAGAGAACCATGACTTTAAAAATGTTTTGTTTAAAAATGTTTTTTGAAATAATAACATGTGGCTGTCCCTGGTGGCACGGTGGTTTAGTGGTTAGCATGTTTTCCTCTCAGCGCTGGGGATTCCCAGTTCGAATCCCGATCTAGGTGTAGTTTCCATGTTCTCCCCATGTCAGTGTGAGTTTCCTGGTTTTCCGGTTTTCTCCCACAGTCCAAAAACAAGGATTCACTGTAATTTGAATGCTCTAAATTGGCCTGTATTGAGTGTGTGTCCAGCGATGCATTGGCACCCTGTCCAGTGCCCGCGATGTTTTCCCCTGGAAATTTAATTTAAAGCATTCAATTTACCTTACATCCATGTTTTTTGGACTGTGAGAGGAAACCCACAAGGACAAGGGGAGAAGATGAAAAAGCCAGATTGGAATTTGAACCTGGACCCCCCAGCGCTAAGAGGCAAACATGCCAACCACTAAACCACAATGTCTCCGCACTAGTGTCAGTGCATGTAAATTCTAAATTTCTAATATTTACCAAAGATCATGCAAAATTCTTGAGGTTGTCCATTTGCAACAAAATTCCTGTTACGCATTGCTATGAAAATCTACTTGTTTAAAAAATTGTAAATATTTAATTTAAGGTAACAAAACACACATTAAGAAATAAAAACTAACACAAAACCATCTGAGGCACTTAAATCTGCAGGATGATGTGAAAATGAGGAACAGAAATAACTAAATAAAACTTAATAATAGATGATCAACAATGAGAAAAACAATGCCACATAAATAAATGACAAACTAATAAATAATGATAATAATAACCAGAATAAAAAGGAAATATATACAGGCTGTCGTTTTTAAAGGTATACATGCATACAACAATGCACATGCACACACTAATGTTATAAGCATGTATTTTATAATTGTATTTTGCAAAATGTTCAAATGTTCTTTAGAAATCGGGTTCCGTGGTAAATTTATTTATACATTTTTTTCCCCTCTGCAGAATGTTAATGTCCCTTGTGCTGACAGTGAGGCATACATGGCTCTCGAACCCATGTTCAGGTCCTCTGAGATCTACAACACACTGACTGTAAGTGAAACAAACTTCAGTACAAATAAACTTTCAAATCTAACAACATGATTTATTCTTATCTTGTTCACACAGACTGCTCACCCGCCTGATGACATGTACACAAGTTTGGACCCTCAGTCCATCACCCCTGATTATGACACTTTATTGGTGGGAATCTTAATTCACTTATGATCAGCGCAATACGATGATTACATTTTTAAATAGCTTTAACAAACGAAGCAACATGAAATAGAAATAAAGCAACAGAATTGCAGTCCAATAAATACCTTTATTTACTCTCAGAGCGCTGTAAGGATCTTTATACTCAGTGTTTTAACTTTGATCATAATTGCTTGCACCTTTTAATTATATTTCATATTGAATTGTGAAGTGTGATGGGATTATTATTCTTGTGTAGCTTTTCCTCTTTTCACTGTAATGCTTGATTGCTGATATTTAATAAAATGTCTATTTTTAAGTCTAATAAGCAAGATAACATAAACTATCGCTGCACGTTTTTAATAAAGTACAGCGTAAGCCACAAGTATGGATACACTCTGGTAAAATGAAAGTGGTTGCTGATATCACCTTACCGTTTGTGGTATATTAGTGCACGGGAGGGAAAACATGTCAGCCTGGGTGAGGCCCACGACTGCCATCTGCAAAGCCGCTGTTTTGGATTGAACTTTACTTATTTCAATTGGAAGGGGGTCATGTGACACATCCTACACATAGAGAATTGCTCCAGAAAAACAATGGCAAGCTTATTTCTAATGTAACTTTATTCATTATCGAGTTATTGACATGTTTGTGATGTTGAGCAGTAACCCAGTAAAGAATGTACTCAAACTACTGCCCATTGTGTTGCGTTGTCAACACCTTCTCTTCTCAGATTCTCTAACCTCAGCTACGTCTGCATATACTATTACCACAGAACATTTTATTTCTTGAACTTTGCTTTGATATTTTTATATGTGACACCACGCCCATAAATTATGTTTAGGTTGTGCATCTGCATATCCATTCATTATCTTCAGCTTATACCACTACTAGGGTTGTGGTGGGGTTCCCCATGCCCATTTAGGGGAGAACATCTCAGGCATGGGCAGATACACCCAGGACAGGGTGCCAAATCCATCGCTGGGTACACACACACACACTATACAGGGCAACTTAGAGCATTCAGTTGACCTGGAATCCAATGTTTTTGGACTGTGGGGGGATACCGGAGAACTCGGAGGAAACCCACGTGGACACGGTGTGAATATGAAAACCACCCAGATCGAGATTCAAACTGGGAATCCCCAGCGCTGAGAGGAGAACGTGCCAACCACTAAGCCACCGTGCCATCCTGCATCTGCAGATCAATTAACAAAAATTCAGTCATACTACTGTTAACAACTTTGTTTAATTCAGATGCAAGGGTTTACTTTTATCTAACAACCCTTTTAAATGCAATAATAACTATGGAATCTGGTTTACACGGAATAAAATTATTATTTACTTTAAATAAATGAGCGCAAATGTTTAAAATAACATGTAATTTGTAAAACATAAATTTAACGTACAAGTTGATTGTGCAAGACAGTAAATGTGCAATTTAAATGAGACGGCTCCCTCTGCTGGTATTATAGTAACAATACAGCTATTTGGACATTTTGGAGAAAGGGAAGCGATAGAACAGGAGGCCGCAGTCTCAGAACCCTGATGTTTTTGTAACACCGCCACCTAGCGAGGTACATAAAAAAGCACATAAAAGATAAATGTCGAAACGAAACGTAGATTGGTTCTTTTGCAAAAAAGTTGCTGTTCGTGTGTGTTCGAAGACTATTTGGATAAATTCATTAGTTGTTAAATATTGTTTTTAATTGTGGTTGAATAAATGATCTGTCTGTCTTGGCCATATTTGGTCGTGAGATTAATTCCAAAGACAAAACCTTTTATTATTTGAGTGGAATGCGTTTCAATATCCAAAAACAATTAAAATAGTAATATTAAAGTGTAATAAGACTTTAAAACTAGTATTGTAATTAAATGAAAGTAATATATGTGTGAAATAAACAGTCTTAAACTTTACGTAGTATATTTGTTATTTTTATGGAGTACCATGTTCGTTAGAAGTACTAAAAGTGGTTAAATAAATTAATACAATTTGCGTTAAATAAACAAATATTTGAAGCATTATTTTAAAACTCAGATGAAATTAATTTCTGTGGAACTGAGCTGTTACAATTAGAGTCCTAGAAACTGCAGTCTTTGCAACTGCTATCTTCCGCTAGAGGGCAGTGTGGCAAAATAAGGGTCCTGAAACAGCTGCCTCCTAAGTTGCAGATATAAACTTTTATGTCTTAAGTAGCAAATGTGTTAAATGTAAACGTTATTATATAAAATTATAGTATTTTGGACGAATAAGCATTTGAAACTCGCAAAATAGAGGCTTCTAAATTGGTTTAAAATCCTGAAAATGCTGCCGCCGATGCTTCAGCCTTAACCCTAGAGGGCAGTGTCGCAAGAAAAGAGGGTTCTAGATTTGCGCTCCTGAAACTCCTGCTTCCGGTACTGCTGCTGCGTTGCACTTATGACGAAAGATTATTCTTTAATTAATTATATTTAAAACTGAAATTAACACAGATTTTCTTTTTGTAATAATCTTTTTGTTTTTTATAAACAATAAACCACAATTATTATACATGATGAATCCCCCAAAATAAGCAAACATTAAATTAATATCTATAATAAGGGAAACAAATAAATGAACAAATAAATGTAAAAAAAAAATGAGTTAAAGTAAATGAGGAACAGAGTATTAAACCAATGCAGAACGTACAAATCATCAGAGAGTCACAGAAAGGCGAATCACAATAAAGTTCAGATGATTAGGACGATTCAGAGTAGGTATTTTGGTAATATAAATCAAAAAAGGTGTCTTAAACTTTGTGGAATTTCCTTAATGAACGGTTCCTAATGTATCAGTTTAATTATTTTCTAATTTTAACACCTTCATAATTTCTCTAATCTATAGAGTATGTAAATAATGTGCAGGAGATTTCCATTTGAGAAGTTTTCGCTCTCTGGCAAGGAGAGTGACAAAAGGAAAATCAGTAAAATATGAATTCTATGCATTTTGTTTGTTCCTCAGTGTTCACCCAAATTCTGATGACGTGTACACTTGTCTGAATCCTCAGTCCATCGCTCCCGATTATGACACAATAACGGTGAGGATTTGTTTTTCTGTTTTTTTTTTTTGTAATAATCTCACTCAATAAAATAAATCCACAGCTGTACAATATTAGATATCTAGATGATAATGTTTGCTCAATATTATAATGATTTCATGATTGTAATATTATCTTTTCTGATTTCCACCTCAACCCCTTCACCTTTGTTTAGAAAGAGATAAACCATCACGGTGCCCATCAGCCCCGACAACAACCTGAAGCTGTAGAAGTTTGCTGATGTTAACCAACCTGTACACCTGCGAGTGAGTAAGAACACATCAAACATTGAAAAGTGTCTTAAGTGAAATGTGAAGCTCTGCAGTTTTTTTCATAATTCCCGAAAGCAGTACAAAGTTATTTTACAAAACATAATAAAATCAGAAACAATAAAAACAAACATAATGCATTAATTATGACTATAAATAATTTTTGTAAATTTTCTTTTGGTGCCATGATGTACTTTTATTAAATTATTAAATGACACTGATACATAGATATATATATTTTAAAAATTATGTAAATATAACCCTAGTCATAAAATTTAAAACAGGATTTTTTTCATCGTAGTTTTTTTGATTGTAAAACAAAATAAAAATCCCTCTTGTTTTATGTCTTTATATCAGATTTGGGTTCTGTGAAGTTTACAAGAAAACTGATGGTACAATAGAATCCAGTTTAAACATAAAGTTCTAAGGAAAGCTTTTAAAAACCACTTTTAATTATATTTATTTAGAAAAGCCATCAAAAGTGCCTCTCCATAACAAAGGATATGTCCCTTGATTAATGATTCTTTTCACTCAAACACCCTGAACCAGTCCCCCACAGTTCCAGCTGAACTGACGTTATGTATCACCAATGCACATACATGTTTATTTATAGGACAGGAATTGAACCTGGGACCATGTTTTTGTGAGATGAGACATTAATCGGGGGCTACTGTGAACATTTAACGAGAGACACAGAGGAGCCAGTTTCCTGAAATCCAAATCCTGCAAATAGAGTATCAGTGAAAGTGGTGTGGAAGGTGTGCATGAGTGTCAGACTCTGGGTCTCAGTGGAGACACTGTAGAAGGACAGAGTTCCAGCTGAGCGGTCCACATGCACCCCCACTCTGTTATTAGGAGGAACAGCATTCTTTTCCAGGCTGGTCCATCTTTTTTTGTTGTTGTGCCACACTGACCAGTTATTATTGGACAACTCCAGACTCCAGGATTTTTTAGAACGTCCAAACACACTGTCCGATTTGTCTGTCTTCCTGCTGATTGATTTGTAAGTTACGGCAATAATGGCCTCCCGATGCCACTCGACCTCCCAGTAACAACGATCAAACAGGTACTCCTTAGACAGAACTTGGGCCACTTGCTGAAATCTCCATTTGTTTTGTGGACGATCTTGATCCTGTCCCAGGAACGATACCGCTGTTTTGTCCTCGGACAGAGAGAGATGAGCGTGTGCCGTCTTTGGATCCAGCGTCATATTACAGGCATCTACAAACAAAAACATTTACACAAACCCTCATTAAACACACATCTAAAGGAAAATTCCAAAGCCAATATGACGATCTATACAGTTAATAGAGAAGTATTGGCAGCCTTAAGAATAAAATTATAGGTCAATACAAATAAATTTGTGGTCAGTCAGCTTCACATTATCCTACAATTAATTTGAATGATGTAAGTAATTAACATGAGCAGCACGGTGGCTTAGTGGTTAGCACGTTCGCCTCCCAGCGCTGGGTTTAAATCCCAATCTAAATGGAGCGTCCATGTCCTCCCCGTGTCCGCGTGGGTTTCCTCCAGGTCTCCGGTTTTCCTCCCACAGTTCAAAAACATGAATTCCATGTAAATTGGCTGCTCTAAATTGCCCCGTATTGTGTGCGTTTGTGTGTGACTATGTGAGTGTGTGTGCCCAGTGATAGATTAGCGCCCTGTTCTGGGTGCCCAGCACTAGATGGACACGGGGAAGCCCCCGGCAACCCTCATAGAGGATGAAGCGGAAAATAATGAATGAATAAATGAACTGATTAACATTTCTTGTGATAAACACCAATTACAATTTAATCTTTAAGACTTTTTAAAAAGAACCTACATTTCCTGGGTCCTGGTGCTATTCTTAATACTCCAGTGTACCTCCTGTTGTTCTGCCTAAAAAAGCGACAAACATCCTTTTAAGACAGTATTGTGTTGCTCACAGAAATACTTTCACATAAAATAAACTGGGACTTGTACCAATAGATCTTTGTTTCTCACGACATGATTCTTTAGTGTCTGATGCTCGCGTTCTTTCAGATCTGTGCCATTCACAAGGTTTGAGGGGTCATATGTACGCTCACCTGTTTTTATTTTTTGTTCAGCTTTATGAACCTGTTAACTAAAACAAATAGAGCGGGAAGCTGGATGTCTGATTTAGACAGAATTTAGATTCTGACAGGTTTTCAGGTGATAATTAGAAACGTTGTGCTAAAATAGTTTTAGTTTATCGACAGCAAACAAGCCAAAAACTGAAAATTGCAACTTGTTAAGTCACTCAAACCTTTATTTAAATTCACCGTTTTTCATTGTTTTTGATGACAAACTAAAATCTATTCCTTAATTATCAAGTTTAAAACTGATTCATTTCATGCAACACAGTTAAGAAAAAGTTGTGGAAGCTGCAAAATAAGAATTATGAAAGATTTTTACGTTAAGTAATTGAAATCATAATCAGGTTAACCTGTACCAGGTGATGTTGGCAAAATTAAACACGTATAGATAATGAAGGACACAAATATAGTTACTAACTGCAATATGCTTAATATTAAGTACTCTGATTACTAACCATAAAAAAAGGTGAAATTGAAAATTGAATACTCACAGTGTGGTGATGTAACTCTATATTTGTTGTTGTTCAAGTTTTACTTACTTCAAGACCGTTAGTGTAAACTTTGGTGATGATGACATTGTGCGAAGGCGATTCATTCCCACCTGGTCCAGGGGATTATAGCGTAAATCCAGTTCTTTAAGGTGACTGGGATTTGAAATTAGTGCTAAAACAAGTGATTTGTTGCTGCTTTTGAGACAACAGCCGGCCAGACTGAAGACAAAAATATTATAGTGCTGATTAAAGGACATAAACAAACTTTTATCATATGCCTTGCATGACAAATTACACTGACCTCAGGACCTGTAGAGTACATTCAGGTTTGGATAAAGCACCACACAGCACTTTTACACCTGAATCCTCCAGGTCATTGTCACTCAGGTCCAGCTCCCTCAGGGAGGAATTTGTTTTTTGGAGAAATGATGCAATATAATGACAGGACTGCTGAGTTAGCTCACATGCAGAGAGTCTTTAAAATAGAACAGAACACGGCAAAGAATATTTAAGAGTAAAACAAAAATGGGTTTCGAATCGAATCATCTTTCATGTTATTGAACAAACTCCACAAAGAGATTTACACCCAGGACTTTGTTGCTAATTATTATGATTATTATTTAGTTATCCTACATCACATCTGTTTAAATATTAACACCCACCTCAGGACTTGCAAATGACCGTGTGAATTCATCAGGCCATTCGAGAGGTATTTTAGTCCTTCGTCTTTCAGGTCATTGCAGCTCAGGTCTAGGTTTTTTAAAAACTTTGCCTTTGGAAGTATTTGAGCAATGATTTTACACGAGTCCACTGTGAGCTTGCACTTACAGAGACTGTAAGAGTGGTGTTCAAAAACATTAGTGGATTGCAATCTCAGAAATTCTACTTATTACTACTTAATTTTTGTGAAAACTAAATCTCAGAAGAAGTTAATAATTAATATAACTGAGAACAAAAAAAAAAAAGAAAAAAAGAACATTTAATGGTAACTACTGACCTCAGTGTGTCCAGTTTACAGTGTGGACTCTTCAGCCATGGTGAGAGTAGTTTCAGGCCTGCAGTCTGCAGATCGTTGTAGCTGAGGTCCAGATTTGTTAATGATGATAAACTTTCTGAAGATCCACCGGAGGAAATACTCTTACAGGACTTCATGGTTAGCATACAGCTGGAGAGACTAGAAATAATGATCAGTGAAATGTTTGTTGCCTTTCAACTCACAAAACATATGACAACGTAACGTTTATTCAAAAACACTTCATATCATACTTAATTATACAAATGCCACAGAACAAATTCACAAACTTGTATAAGGCTTTGTGTATAAAAACATAAAAAAAATTGTCATTAAAGCAATAAGGCACAAGAGGTCATGCATTATCGAGTAGCAGAGTGCTGTTAGACCTCTTTACTGTAATTTATTTACAATAATGTAAAACCTCAGGTGCTTTATAACTTTTGACTTATTCATTTATTTACTTTTACGATTATAAAAATAGTTTAATAAGAAAACAAGGTTTAATTTATAAATGTAATTATTTAAAACTGTATTATTATTTATAAACTAGGCTTTGATGATGTAATCCAGTCCTCGTGGTATAGTGAACATTGCTAAGTAACGAGATAATAGACACACTACATTGCCAAAAGTATTCGCTCGCGTGCCTTGACTCACATATAAACTTACAGTTACATCTTATTCCTAATACATAGGGTTTAATATGAGGTTGGTCCACCCTTTGCAGCTAGAACAGCTTCAGCTCTTCTGGGAAGGCTGTTCACGTTGCATGTTGGAAGAGGAAAGTGCCGGCTCCAAACGGTTCCTACAAAATTGGAAGCATGGAATTGTCCGAAACGTCTTGGAATGCTGAAGCATTCAGAGTTCCTTTCACTGGAACTAAGGGGCCAAGCCCAGCTTTTGAAAACAAAACCACACCATAATCCCCCCTTCACCTTTACATTTGGCACAATGCAGTCAGACAAGTAGGCAATCTGGCAACCGCCAAACTCAGACTCGTC
>JAOUQT010068285.1:0-10344 GCA_025769995.1 Xyliphius kryptos
TGTGGGAGGAAACCGGAGAACCCGGAGGAAACCCACGCAGACACAGGGAGAACATGGAAACTCCACCCAGATTGGGAATTGAACCGGGAATCCCCGGCGCTGAGAGGTGAACGTGCTAACCACTAAGCCACCTGAAGGAAAATCATGAAAATCATGAAAATTAGAAAAAATTAATAAAAAATATGAAACTGGACTCTAAAATTTAAGATATGAAAATGTTAATAAAATTAAAACTATAATATAACAGTAATATAAATATGAACCAAAGCATTGTTATTGTAGTATATTAAAAAAAAAATTTTAATGACAGTCATAAGGAACTACCTACAAAATTAATGATTTGTTTTAATCTTACCACAGGAATGTGCTTAACATTTTTGTGTGGGGTAACATCCTGTATGTTACAGATGTGAAGTACATACGTTTGAATGATGAACTCTGGTGCTTCATTCTCGTGTCTCTGTATCTTTCCATCCTTTCAGATATTTATACTTCCTCATTGTGTACTGTTTATTTAGATGTGTAAATATGGTTGTTTCCTCATTCCTTTTATTTTGACTGATCTTCCTCGGCATCTGGCTTTTAAACTGAAAAACTAATGCGTTTTCAAATCCATTTACGGAAGATGAACATTAAGATCCATTGTGTCTGAGCACTTAAGCAATTTCAACCATCACTATGGTGTTTTAGGAGATTCCAACTGTATGTTCAAGATGTACAGTAATGTACATCCTGCATGGTTCATTACTGTTCAGATCTCAGTGTTTGTGTGTTTGTGTGTGTGTGTGTGTGTGTGTGTGTGTGTGTGCGCGTGTGCGTGTGCATACAAGCCCCTGTAGCGTTGATGTATAGAATCACAGACTCCACTAGATCATTTTGTGACCTTCCATGGTCCAACTTGAGAATTAAGAACAGGATAATTCATTTTGGATTTTCTGTTGATTCATTTGACTTTATTCTACTTCTGTTTATTTCCTTTCTTCATCATTATTTTCTCAAACCTCTCTGAATGGACGAGTTACCTTCTGCCTCTCCTGACAGTAGCTAGCATGGTAGTTTGCCGTCCTTACCAATCTCTCAGAGTGTATCTAACTGCAGCATGAAAGTGGACTGATGGAATATGGTGTCTATAATTTTCTTTCCTCTGACTCTTCTGACTGTGAGTGCATGCTGATGCACGCTAACTGCTGCCCCTCTGGCATCCTGGATGGAGTAATAACATGGAGGCTTTAGAGACTGGAGAGACAGAGAGCAAAGCCAAAGTGTGCTTTAGTGGACTGATTTAATTATGTAGTGATTTACCAGGCTTTCTCCAATGCAGCTTTCAGACAATGCCGTGTTACATGGTGACGAGTCTGTATAAGGGAAAAATCAAATAGCAGAAGCGCACCTCCTCTTTCCAGTTAAAGCCTACATGTTTGTGCTCCGGGAGGTAATACTGACTGACTGTCCGCAGTACACTGTGGTTTGTAAATGCTTATGCATTTAACCTGACATCTTTTTCTTTTTGACAGCCGACCACTGACATTGAGATCAAGAAGAAACTCTCAGGCTCACTAATGGTTTCTATGGACCAACTCAATGCCTCGTTTGGCCACAAAGAACGTGCAAACAGCGTTATGAGTGTCACCAACACATTAGTAGAGGGTAGATTGCCTTTCCATTATTCTTTTTAATGCAGTCTTGCCCTCATATTTGGGCAACGCTGGACAAATTTCATTTTTTTTCCCGAATTAAAATCATTCGATCTCTTATTCTGCAGGAAACAGACAGTTGCTGCACACGTTATATGGAAAAATACTGGGACACATATCATCGAATACTGATGAAATACATTTCCATTGCCACAGATGTTTACACTTAAGCATGCAGTCATGCAGTTTAGGAAAGTCACATGACCGTGACGAAGCAAGGTCCATAAGCTATGGCCAGGATGAACAAGAATGTAATTTGCAATCATCAAACATCAATGTTCTGAATTAATGGGAACAAATCCCACAGACTCCTAAGGATTTTCTAAAAGCCTAAAAGCTTTCTCAGAGGAGTATAAGCTGTTAAAGCTGCAAAGAGAGACCAACTTAGAATGGAACATTATATAAGTCCCTGTAGGTGTATTTCATAGGTGTCCCAGTATTTTTACCCATACATCGTACTTATTTCTAACAAAGTTGTATTGAACATTAAACTTAATCATTTACTGTAATTTGCTGTGTAGAGCTGGAAGAATCTCAGAGGAAATGTCCACCGTGTTGGTACAAGTTTGCAAACACCTTTCTTATCTGGGAGTGCTGCCCTGTGTGGCTGAAGATTAAGGAGATTGTGAACCTGATTGTAATGGACCCTTTCGTGGACTTGGCCATCACCATATGCATTGTACTGAACACTCTCTTCATGGCCATGGAGCACGACCCAATGACTCCGGACTTTGAGCATGTGCTGTCTGTGGGCAACCTGGTTAGTATTTTCTTTTGAGTTTTTAATTCTTTGATGTAGTTTATTCAAGATTTCTGAAACACACAGAGACTATCTAACCCCTTTTCCCATAAAGCATTGTTTTTTTTTTAAATAGGACATATCTTAATATGGGGAAATTGTACAATGGCTTTTAACTATTAGTCAGTGCTTCATCTTCTGAACTCCTCTAGTTGATATTTGTCCTAATTTCTTCTCAAATCCTGACTTGAACTCATTGATGAACGGGGTCAGTTTTAAAGGTGAATACTTTACACACTTTTACATTCTTGTAGATGCTACACATTGTACACGCCTCAAGGTAATTTAGACAAATTGTATGCAGCAGTGAGTCTGTAGAATCAAATGAAATTTTACTCCAGCATATTTAGTACTCGTCCCCTTGGTTTTTGTATTTAGTCTGGCAGTTAGCCCTGAGTTACAGTCGGAATCTGTCATTTTTAGAAGCCCAAACAAATAAATTTATAATATATAAAAAATATGTAACAATAGTGAAACTGGCTTCATGCTCATGCTGCACATTTATAAAGTGTATAAATTCTTATCTGATGAATGACCAGTAAAATGGTGACAGGGAAGTTTGGGGAAAAGGAAGTGACTCATACATCCTGATTGAATGCAAGCCAGAGTGGAAGGCCGTAAGATTTATTATTGACGTCAGAGTCTTTTCTATATACATTACTGCAGCCTTTCTGTAACTACTGAATATAAAGTACTGGAAGTGCATGAACTTATTAGCCAAAAGGCAATGTTTTATTTTAATGGTTAAAACGTTGAGAGATAATCAGTTGTAGTTTGCTCTTACTCTGGGAATTCATTAATTCACTAAAGCAGCAATAATTAAATCTAAGTTACTGTGTGCAGAGGTTGCAAATGTAAAGCGTTTTTTTATTTTATTTTTTTATTTATTTATTTGTTTGTTTTTTTTTTTTAAATACCCACTTTTTCGATTTATCAATGACATAAAAAATTGGTTATTAACTTTCCACTTTCATTTTCCTTTTTTTGCCAACTCTCACCAACAATCATTTCACAATAACACCACCACTTAAACTGGTTGACTAACACCTCACGATATGTTCATATACGCAACTGACGAATAGCAACATTCTTTCAGCCACGTAGTGCTGTACTATTTAGACTAAAAATAAAATAAAACTGTCCTAATTAGATTTTTCTGTCCCAATCGTTTAAATATCTTATCTGATATTATGTTATATAAGCAGTTCCTCAATCTGCTATTTTTCCCCTCAGGTGTTTACAGGAATCTTCACTGCCGAAATGGTGGCCAAACTGGTTGCAATGGACCCATATTACTACTTTCAGGAAGGCTGGAACATCTTTGATGGCTTCATTGTGAGCCTCAGCTTAATGGAGCTGGGGCTGGCCGATGTGGAGGGCCTGTCTGTGCTCAGATCATTTCGACTGGTAAATACTCATCCACACTGCCAAGATCTGAATTAGTGGAGTGTGAACCTTACCACAGAGCATTAAGTGCTAAAAGCTCTGGTCTAAAGGCACTACATGCAATTCAAGCTCCAAAATCTAATAGCAGCTACTAGACTAATAATTAGTTCTGAGGTTGATTGTGAAGCTGTTATTCTTTTAAACATTTTATTGTCTGGATAAAACCACAGTGAAAACTTTACTCTATTTATATAACTATTGGTAATTAAAAGATTGTACAACTTTGCAGTTAAAAACATCGCTGCATCCCTGATGCCTGTAACCAACTGCAAATTCTAACTACTAATGTACAAGAAAACGTTACTGTTCTGTACAGTAACTATAACACTTCATTGCATTCAAATACATATTTTATCATAACTAGAGGATGTGGTAGCTCAATGGTTAGAGACACACACTCTCTCTTACAATATAAAAATACTCAGTTTACCTTGAATCCATGTTGGATTGGGAGAGTTTTGGAGGGTGGAAAGAAACCCACGTGGACACAGGGAAAACATGGAAACTCCATCCAGATCGGCAAACGTGCTAACCACTAAGCCACCCTGCCACCATGGAAATAAATTATAGTTCATAATATATAGACCAAATGGGTCAGTGAATGTCTTCTTCACCTGTAGGTCTGTCCAGTGATTGACTGGCAACTCGTGTAAAGTGTAAAGTCGTGTTTTCCCAACCACCGCATAATAAGCACTGGGATAGGCTTAAGCAACCCCTAAAATCCTATGGCTTAAAAAAAGAATAACCAAATAAAAAAACTATACTGGCTTCAAGCAAAATACACTGTAAACAGTTTTAAAAAGATTTTTTTTGTAGAATTAAATATGAAACTGTAACTGTTAAACTATTATTTTTGTTTGAGTTTGATTTACTCCTCTTCAACTGACAAAACTACTCCTTTTTTATTGCCATTTTTTGTCTCTGTTTACCGCCATCAGCTGCGAGTCTTCAAGTTGGCCAAGTCATGGCCCACTCTGAACATGCTGATTAAGATTATCGGAAACTCGGTGGGTGCTCTTGGGAACTTGACCCTTGTATTGGCCATCATTGTGTTCATCTTTGCCGTGGTGGGGATGCAGTTGTTTGGGAAGAGCTACAAGGACTGCGTTTGTAAGATCGCTGCAGATTGTGAGCTACCGCGCTGGCACATGAACGACTTCTTCCACTCCTTCTTGATCGTGTTTCGGGTGCTGTGTGGAGAGTGGATCGAGACCATGTGGGACTGTATGGAGGTGGCAGGCCAGGCTATGTGTCTCATCGTCTTTATGATGGTCATGGTCATTGGAAACCTGGTGGTAAGTACTTAAGGGAGAATGAACACATTATTGGTTATAAAATTAAGACCTAAATGCACCTACACCACCATGGGAGACTTCTGTTTTAGTCTTAAATGCTGCCACTTGAACCATTATGTATTTCAGATGAGATTCAGATCAGGGATTCTAATGATTTATGGTCTGAATGGTCTGTGCAAAGTACTGAGGGGGGATGGTGTGGTGGTGGGTGCTACGTTTTAACCAAGCATGTAATAGTAGCAACCCTCTTTTTACATTGGCAGAGATGGGATGTGAAAAAACTGATTAAGTCACAGATTATTATCTTAGTTGAAGTATTTTAAGTCCATATGACACCTGTTTCACAGATCCATATCCAAAAATCAAGGTTTGTTTCAGAGTTGCTCTCTGTCCCACATCTTTCTCAGGTGCTTAATCTGTTCCTTGCCTTGCTGCTGAGCTCATTCAGTGCAGACAACCTGGCAGCCACAGATGACGACGGCGAGATGAACAATCTGCAGATCTCTGTGAATCGCATAAAGACAGGGATAGCTTGGGTCAAAGTCAAAGTGCGCCAGTTAGTGCGCATCATCCTGAGGCGGGGGGTGGTGGACGACGCCAAGCCCCTGGACGAGTTATACGACCGAAAGCTAAACTACATCGCCAATCACGCAGACATCAACCGCGAAATGGACTATCAAAAAGATGCCAATGGCACCACCAGTGGTATTGGCAGCAGTGTGGGCAGGTACATGATTGACGAGGACCACATGTCCTTCATCCACAACCCCAACCTAACCGTGTGTGTGCCCATTGCTGCTGGAGAGTCGGACTTCGAGAACCTGAACACTGAAGATTTTAGCAGCGAGTCCGAGGCAGAGGGCAGCAAGGACGGGGTGTGTACAAACATATGCTAGATTTATTTGCTGTGTTCAGTTCTTTAACTTAAATTCTTTTTGATGTAATAATCAGGCCTTATGGATGTATGGATGTTTTTGCCTTATTATAATTCAAATAATGTATTATAATTTATAATTTCTTTTCTCCTCTATTAGCTGGATGACAGCAGTTCTTCAGAAGGCAGTACTATTGATATAAAGCCTGAGATTGAGGAGGCCGTAGTGGTGGAGGCAGTAGAGGAGTATTTAGACCCAGAGGCATGCTGGACAGAAGGTATAATTAAATAAAAAAATTCTGTATTAAGAAATTTGAAAATCGGTTCCATTTTTCATTCATTTATTCATTATCTCACGCTTATTCCTTTATGAGGGTCATGGGGGGGTTCCCCATGCCCATCCAGGGAAGAACGTCTCGGGCGCTGGGCAGATACACCCAGGACAGGTCGCCAATCCATCACTGGGTACACACTCCCTCACAGTCACACACACATACACACACACACTATACAGGGCAATTTAGAGCATTCAATTTACCTTTATGGTTTTAGAATGTGGGAGGAAACCGGAGAACCCAGAGGAAACCCACGCAGACACAGGAAGAACATGCAAACTACACCCAGATTGGGATTCGAATCGGGAACCCTTAGCTCTGAGAGGCGATTGTGCTAACCACTAAGCCACCGTGCCGCCCTTCATTTTTCTTTTTCTTTAATAAATCTAAACCAATAAATTAAGGTCCGCAAATATTGGGGCAGGTACAGTTTTGTCAACTTATTAAATACCATTTTTACTTACTTTATGACTTTTATTTTGGCCATTCTGTTTTATAAAAGACTTTGCGTCATGGTGCACCACAAGGATTAGAAGATAGATCAGAGCTGTAAGCAAGTCAATCAATCGGTCAAAAATGTAGCAGAATACACTTTAAGTATCAGGATAGGCCTCCTTGTAAATAGTAACTGAACACTTATGCAATTACTTGTTACACCCCTCTGTCACATGACTGATGTTGGCTTCGGCACCCATGGCTGATACATTTTCCCAAAACAACAAGCTGAAAGTTCTCACTGACTATCTGATTTATGCTTGGGTCTAAAAAAACATGGATGGATTTATGCATAAAAATAAACATTTTGACTTGTTGCAAATTACAACCAAAGCCAAAACTTCATTTAAAATGATTTTATTCAAGTCAAAAATCATTTAACTGTACAATTGCTATTATGTTTGCTGTACTGCAGAAAACCTGCAAAGTACAGTTTTTGTAATAAATTAGATCACATTTGGAGCGATAGATTGGCGCCCTGTCATGGATGTAATTGCATGGCATGCATGGGGAACCCCCCACGACCCTCGTAGAGGATTATGCGGAAGGTAATGAATGAATAGATTCCACGTTATTGTTATTAAGCGGAGCAAACAAGTACAAAGCCAACAAACTGCAATAACATCTAACTGGAAAATGTGCAAGACAGATATTATTTATATCCAGATACAATAAAGTGCAAGGTCACCGGGCAGATAATATCTAGTATGAATTTTATGAAGATTTACGTTCACCCACAAGTTACCAGTGTGGGTCCTTGAGCAAGACTCTTAACACTTATTGCTCCAGGGAGGCTGTTTGGGCAACCCTGTTTTCTGACCCCAACCAAATTGGGATACTTTAGGTCCCTTTGGATAAAAGCATCTGTTAAATGTACATTCTGTTGGGTATGGATGAGATAAATATAGAAGAGTATATAAGTATTGTAGATATATTCATATGTACAGTATTGTTGTGCTGGTGTAATAGCATTAATATGGATTATAATCCATCAACATTTAAAAGAATTATTTCATTTTTACAGCCTGCGTCGCGCGCTATAAGTGCTGTGATGTGGCCATCACGGACGGCTGGGGGAAAAGATGGTGGTACCTTCGCAAAACATGCTATTTAATTGTGGAGCACAACTGGTTTGAAACGCTCATCATCTTCATGATTCTGCTGAGTAGTGGAGCTTTGGTGAGTTCATCCACAGACATGCTCAGAAATACCACACACCCCATACAGGATGGTATGTTCTAAGCAATGTTCCTGTTTCAGAGTTGAACGTGTTTATTCAGTAATGGGAGGTAAAGTTTACTTGCTACAGAATACTGGAGCCTGAAATACACTGAAATGTCACTCGAATAATCTACAGAGCCACTTATCAAATGAGGTTTTATTTTGATAAATGGCACTTCTGTTTTGGATTTTTTATTAAGCCCAAACGGTGATACAACTCAGCAGTCTGGTTTTTCCTAAGAGCATTGTGGATACTGACCCTACCTTTTCTGTAATGAATTATGACGTTAGTTGTTTCTTTCACAAAACTAAAGAAATCATTTATAGTACAAGAAATCTTTTTTTTTTTTTAATCTAATGTCTGTTTTTGTCACCCTGTTGTTTCTTCCCCCCTCTTACATCCATATGATGATGGTTTCGCTGCTTGACCCTAATGCTTTCTGAGGTTAATTTACTGCTTGTGTCTGAGTGCCTATTTGTCTGCGTGCAGGCTTTTGAAGATGTTTACATTGAGCAAAGGAAGACTATTCGAGTCGTCCTGGAGTATGCCGACAGGGTGTTTACCTACATATTCATTCTGGAGATGCTTCTGAAATGGGTTGCCTATGGGTTTGTGAAATACTTTACAAATGCCTGGTGCTGGTTGGACTTCTTCATTGTGGATGTAAGTCTGCTTCTGCATTCAGTCTGTCCTGATTGGTGTTACTTGTGTTTAGTGTTTAATGGCCTTACACATACATACCTTGTTGTACCTCATGAGCTTGCAAAATTGACAAGCAATTGTTTATTGAAAGACCCTTTTTGAGTTTCATAGGATTTATAGTCTAGGCTAAAATTTGCACATCCACAAAATGAATTCCACAAAAATAAAAACACTATTAAATCACTGCACTGCAGTACATTTATTTAAAAATGACCAATTGTGCACCCCGGTCAGTGTTTTTAATACAGATGTTAAGCTTAGAAAGGAACATTTTATCTTGACACTGATTTTCATGTCTGGTTCTGCTATTTGGATACAGTGGTGATGCAACAGGATGTGAATGTGTTGGGCAAAATCACGTTTAAAAAAGAGTTTAGTAGTAAAGTATAATGAAAGGCAGAGTCGCCGTGTAATCGGCGCTAATCAGTCATTCCCTTGGAAGTGTATTGCAGTAAGCTATGTGCTGGGTGGTACGTGTTTTATAGACTCATCACTCATGCATTAACATGAAATGTTTTACCTTTGTGTGCCGCTGAGATGCTTGAATATCAAATGCAATTCTCTGCTTTGAAGTGAGCAAAGAATTGTTCATACTCGCAATGTTTTGGGCAATTACATGTCCACAGTTTAAAAGTAAATGTATAAAGAAGAGTTAAACTGTAATGACATGTTTGTTTAAAGCCAAACAAACACAAGATGATAATCAATAACAAGCCTTATTGATTTGATATTCAAGCATTGATCAGCCTTGCAGTATTCCTTATTATAAATACCGTGTGTGTACTTGCACCTGTGTATTGTCCTAGCAGTGAATAATGATTATGTGTCTCTGAACTGATTTCCTACTTGGCCCTTATTGTTAAATAGCCTCCAAGTGTCTATAAAGTTAAACATGACTTCTGATATTATACCATCTGTTATTGTTGGTGGTATGTGACATTGCGCTAAGGCTACGTTCACAATATCATGCAAAAGTGACTCAAATCAGATTTTCTTTTCACTTTTATACGTCTCATCTATGATATAAAGCATTTGACAGGTGTCGCCTCTATAGCGATTGGCACGCTGGTAGAATGGACCGGATTATGCCGTATAGCGATTGGTGCGCGTGTAGAGAGGAGGGGATGATGTGGGGCGCTTGGCATATAGCGTTTGCCGTGCGTGTTAAGTGTAGGAAATAATGCGAGGCGTTTGGTGTATATCGATTGGCGCATTGGGTAAAGAGAAGGGGATGATGTGGGGCGCTTGCCGTATAGCGTTTGTAGGAAATACACTTAACGAGCTTGGCGTGGCTTGGCGCTTAGAGTCGAGGGGATGATGCGAGGCGCTTGGCGTATTGCGATTGGTGTGCGTGTAAAGAGGAGGGGATGATGTGGAGCGCTTGCCGTATTGCGATTGGTGTGCATGTAGAGAGGAGGGGATGATGTGGGGCGCTTGGCATATAGCGATTGCCTTGCGTGTTAAGTGTAGGAAATAATGCGA
>JAOUQT010068296.1:0-10344 GCA_025769995.1 Xyliphius kryptos
CGGGGAGAACATGCAAACTCCACCCAGATAGGAATTCGAACCGGGAATCCCCAGCACTGAGGGCCGAATGTGCTAACCACTAAGCCACCATGCCACCCTACTGTATATTTTAAGTGCATAAAATGTATATTTGAATGTTTTGTTTTTCTCATTAATGAGTTACACTTACTTGTTGCTTATGTCCATTTATTTAATGTCTGTTAAAACAAGTAGCCAGTAGTTAAATGGAAAAAATAGGGGGGCTTTATTTGATTAGGAAAACTTGGTTTTCTTAGTCCGACATCTTATTTAAAAAAAAAAAATCTTTAGTTTAATACCACAGTTTATAATAAAGCATTCTTCAATGACCAGAACAGGCTTTCAATAAGGATGTAAGGATGCAAAGAAAATTGCCTGCTACCTTCAGATTAATGTGACTGCAAGCTTTCAGCTTAATGACATTTTAAAATTTCAGGCCATTAGCCGAGCGAGAGCACACAGGGATCAGGACGACTCTGTTAAAACTAAGGATTTCGACCAATTGGATGAACCAGATGTTTCTATGGATTCAGATGAGGATGATGCCCCTGAAGCACCTGTCCGTGGAAGAGGAAGGGGCTCAAGAGCCAGAGGGGGTAGGGGACAAAGCACTTCAAGAGGCAAAGCACGAGGTAAACTCACACAGATCGTGAACACACATATACATTGTCGAAATGCATCTCACCTATATTCACAGTCCAACAAACTCAAAGGCAGAATTTTCACTAACTATAAAAAAAATGTCTTCTACAGACACACATCGCAACAGATTTTTAAATATTTATTTCAACAAAACTTAATCCAATGATCAACCAATAGTACAAGGCGTAAGGGAATAAATTGCTAAAAGAGTATTTGGTGTTATATGTAAATCACTGTTTCAGTGCTAATAATTTGAATATTGCAGCTGTTTTGGTATAAAAGCACTTTTGATTATTTAAAGTCATCAGTCTAAAAGGACTGTATTTGACAATTGTAAATTTGCACATTATTAGTATGCAGCTGTGCAGTTGCATAGGTCCTGTTTAATTCCCAGACAGCTATTCAAGAATTTTAAGCTTGTGATCGATATGATCTCATGTGTTTGTGCATGAAATGTGTAGGATTTAAAAAAAAAAAATAATAAAGATTTGCCATAATCTTGCATACTGAAATATTTATTCAAATGCAAATGTTCCACTGAGTGGAAGTTGATCCTGGGAACTCACTTGCTGATTCTAAGTATGATGAGTCATGACAGTGGTTGCCATGCCCTCAACAGATAGATAGAGATAGACAGATACATACATACTTACTTGCATTACATACTTTGTTGATCCCAAAGGAAATTATGGATGTGCTTCGGCTTATATTTAACATTGCAGCAGAATTGGAGTGGCCGCTGTACAATCAAGCTATTAGTCCAGATGTGCCCTGGTTGTCTCTAATGAGATCTCTTGAAGGTCAGGTGGACATTATTAATTGTTTACTTATACTACAGCTATACTGGATATTGGTAGTCCTGGCTACTCTCTTATATAAGTGTCAATTAGAGATTTATAGGATTCACAAAATGTAATATAAACAACTGAAGGCTCAGTACATCATGCTTCCCTTGACAGACCGTCACAGTTTTTGTTCCGTTTATTTCCAGATATGCCACTCATTTAATTAGTTACTTTTGCAAACCCACAAATAAAAATAAAGTCCTCTATTTTGCCAACTGTGCTTACACACCAAGAAATTTGTCCTCCACACGCATATATATACACACTGAATGATGTGAGCACATGTGGGCAGCCCTTTATACAGCTCCCAGGAAGCATTTGGGGTTGGATGCCTTTCCCAATAAGATTTCAGCCATAGTACTTAGTGGGACCCGGAATTGAACCTTGGCTGTAACAAAAATAATCACAGGGTAATCGAATCAGGGTAACAAAAATAGTCACAGATACAAATTTGGATGAAGAATCTATAAAAAAAAAAAAAAACATCTAGGATACCTGTGGCACATTTCCATAATTATTGCTGGAAAAAATTAAGAAACTACTGCAAAATTATAAGTTTCTTTGATTTTACTCATTATAGGTATATGTTTGAGTAAAATGAACATTGTTCTTTTATTTTTTAAACTACTGACATGTTTCTGAAATTCCAAGCAAAAAATTTGTATTTATTTGCAGATAATGAGAAATGAGCTGTGCTTTCAGATTTCAAATAATGCAAAGAAAAGAAGTACCTATTCATTTACAAACAACAATACTAATGTTAGTATTATTTAGGAAGAGTTCAGAAAACGTGACGTGCACGGCAAGAACAGTTTGTAAAAGGCTCCTAGAGGCAGGGCTCAAGCTAGACAAAAGGCCACGGTGTCTTGCACCCACTGTGAAATTTGGTGAAGGATCATTGATGATCTGGGGATGCTTTATAAGGCAGGAATTGGGCAGGTTCATCTTTGTGAAGGACGTTTGAATCAAGCCACATACAAGATATTAAGGTTATTAGAACAATGCTCCATGCCACATAGATAAGTCGATCAGTGTGTGGAATGAAGGACTTCCAGATCAAGACCCGGTCATGGCCAACCCAATCTCAAAGACCTGAACCCCATTGAAAGTCTCTGGAATGTAATCGAGAGGAAGATGGATCAAACCAACAAACAAAGCTGACCTGCTTGAATCTTTGCACCAGGAGTGGCTTTGGATCACCCAAGAGCATGAAAGCTGTGATCATGTTTACAAATCATAGTTATTCCACCAAATATTGATTTCTGAACTCTTCTTTAGTTAGAGCATTAGTAATGTTGTTTCCAAATGAACATCAGCTTGTTTTTTTTGCATTATTTGATCTTCATTCTTTGCATTATTTGATTATCGCATCTTTTTTGTTATTTTGACCATTTTCCAGTTTCTGCAAATAAATACAAAATTTTTGCTTGGAAGTTCAAAGTAATATTGTCAGTAGTTTATAGAATAAGAAAAACAATGTTCAATTTATTCAAACATTAGAGAAACTGATTATTTGGCATTGGTCTCTAAAATTGTTACAGCGCTGTACATGGTGTGCAAAGCTTTGTGTGACAGCGCAGTCCTCTCTACATTTGCTGCCAACTTAATAACAGTGTGCCTTACTCCTTAGAGGCAAAGAGCTGGCGCACCTGGAACTGTTCAGGAATATTTAAAATGAACATGGCAGGAAGCATCATGAAATAATGCTTGTAACAGAAATGCAAATTGGATCATCACTGCACTATCTATGCATTGACAAAAGTAGCAATCGAAATGCATCACTATTAAATGATAAGAAACTAACACGTGTTTTAATAAAGGCATTACACCGCCTTTTTTTCAATAGCAGCAATGAATCATCCATATGAGTAAACTGAGACACAAGAAGTAGAAATGATGTTAATAACCAAGAAAAAACAAATGTATAATTACCCACATTCATGAAACACAATCAGACCATTAAGACAAGTACATACAGATTACTTTTTTAACTCTCATCAAAAAAAGATAAAAAAAAAATGGGATACCAAAAAATTATCAGTAGAGCTGCGTGTACTGGTCATAAAATTTGAAAACTAATTAAGGTTAGTAATTCCATTCAAAAAGTGAAACTTGTAAATTATATGCATTCATTACACACCGACTGATATATTTCAAATGTTTATTTCTTTTGACAAGTAACATAAATCTTAAATTCATTATTCAAATGAAAATCTTAGAAAATTAAACTTTTATTAAGACCATTACAGAAAAAGTTGCTAAATGAATTAGAAATGTTAGCCAACTGAAAAGTGTGAACATGAAAACAATGAGCATGTACAGCAATCAATATTTAGTTGGGGCTCCTTTGACCTGGATTACTGCAGCAATGTGGCATGGCGGGGAGTCGATCAGTCTGTTGTCTGTGGATAAAGGCTCCTCATCAAGGTTAAATGTAGCAAAAACAGAACTTCTAATCCCCCAGCTACAGTCTAGAGTCATCCTGGCCCTCAAATGGTCACCCCGAATCTTCCCTGGTCTGCTCTTTCTGTAACTTTAGTTTCATAATTGACAATCATTCTATACATCATCAAGAAATTTAGAATGAACAGACTACCTAACTGTTAATCCAAGGGTCCTTCTTGTCTTGGATTGACTACTGCAATGCATTGTTTGTTGGTCTTTGATCTTGCACAAGCTACACTCTACGTTTGATACAGGTGCTAACACAAGCCAGTCCATGAAACCGAGCCCAATACCCAATAGGACAATGTTAAAATCTTTTTTTTTTTTTTTTACCTAAATTCTATTATTCCAAAAGTCTTTCATTAAAGCACTAGATCAAGCAGGATAATCACCACCGGTGCTCCCACCTCACTGTGGTGAAAATTCCAATAACTCTTTAAGCACTGGAGGGTGAAATGTTTGCTCTTGCTCGTCTGCAATGCATTCAGCATTTTCTATAAGCAAAAAAACCCCACTATAGTAAGCTCTTGATCACTTTATATGTGTCTTTTTATAACTAAGTATAACCATTATGCGTAAAAAGGCCGGTATTTGATGACACTACACTTGATTTCTTGGGCTTAATCCAAATGGAAAGATATGAGCATACCTTAAGTGTGCAGTTCATGTGAGAAAACCCATCAACCTCTTAATCATTACTGATTACTGAGAAATGAGGTTGGTAGCCTTTGATCTCTGTCCATAAAGAAAAGCTGTAATTATACATTTTTAAAATTACTTTTATGGTTATTGTATTTGATGCAGAATCGCGTTATTATTTTGGTGAAAGACTGAATATTTTCCCAGAAAAAGGCTCTTGTGATATAAATTTAGACATTGCAAAGTCTATTTTGTAAGTATATCAAGTAGCTGTGTGCCTGGTGAAAATGATCACAAATATCAGGCTAGTGTTCTGTATTGAATTGTGACTTGTAGTATGGGTGATTGAACAGTGGCCCACCTACAGGTTTTTCTTAAAAACAGTCTAGTAAAAAATAATTATGTTGCACCTGACAGCGCCTTACTATAGAAAAGTATTGACATAAAAAGAACTATTTATAAGATAATCAGAAATCTTGATAATGAGACAAGATTTCAGTAAAGATGTCACATGGTGTGACGGTGTTACATCAAAGAACTGAATGACTTTGCTCTGCAAATAGGTCTTGCTTTTATAACTTCTAGAACTTACATTGCAAACTGATAAAACCACTTACATTTCAGTGTAAAAACCCAAACTGGATTTATTTACTACCAACTTTTTTTTCTTCTCTAAAGTAATTTTGCCCTGCTTTTCTATCCATTTATGTTGGGTCATGTTCTCATGTCTTGGACTTTAAAATAGATCTGAGTTTTTACATTTTTGGCTTTTTTTTTTTTCTTAATTTTTGGAAATTTTATTACTATTATACTCGAAATGGAATTGTTTCTCAAAATCCCTGTTGAAACATTCCTGTCATTAAAATCTAAACATTTTATTATTATTAATTATTATTATAATAATAAATATTATTATTATTATTATTGTTATTATTATTATTATTAATAATAATTATTATTATTATTATTGTTATTAATAATAATAATACTAATTATTATTATTATTATTAGTGGTTAGCTTTGACTGTGTCTAATGTTGGTAAATAAACTTTTGGAGTTAGATATCAAAATAATAAAAATTATTAAAGGTAATGTTATATTTGTATTTAGACATTTTTACATAGTTTTTATAGTGCCATTTTTTATTGTCTGTGTCTATTTTAAATATTGAATTTGTTTCACGTACATTTGATAAGTATCATATCATGACACAAGATCTCAAATGGCACTATGTTACCACCATAACCATTTCACTGTATAAGTGCCACTGAGCTGTTGACCTGTTTAATAGGGACCATAGTGACACCAGACAAATTGGCAGTGTTGTAGTAAGAGCTTTAGAGCAATGAATGAAACGTAACGTGCTTTAACATGTGTTTTCCTTTAGGAAAAAGCCAAGCTTTGTTGTTAAAACGCACCCAGCTGATAACATTGACTAATGAAACACTCAGTTTTGCTTTGCAAGTTTGGCTTATTATGACAAGCACAACACCACAACGTAATGAATGACAATGAGGGAAAAAATGTTTCATTGTTGAAGGTGACTTAATTTTTAAAAAAAAATTCTTACTATACTAAGAATGTACTTAAGTGTGGTCATGACTTATGATTTATTAAATCAAGTTTAATAAATCAATAAGGCATAAGAGGGTGTTCAGAGTGCTGTTACACCTCGTGTTTCCGGTGATTTATTTACAATAATGCACAACCAGGGCTTTATTGTGAATGGTGGCTTAGTATTTAGAATGTTCGCCTCTCAGCGCAGGGGGTTCCTGGGTCAAATACTGATCTGGGTTCTCCCCGTGTCCGCGTGGGTTTTTTTGGGGTTCTCCGGTTTCCTTCCACAGTGGCATGGGGAACCCCACTGCGACCGTAGTAGAGGAATAAAATTTAATGTGCTTTTGAAAATCCACCTACAGGTTGACCCCAACATTGACTTAAAATATTTATGAAAGACATTTACACAAATTTCAGATTTCCGTATAAATATATCAAAATGCAATGAAACCAAATTTAAATACCTTTACTGGCTGTGAGTGGGTCAAAATAGAACATGGATGAAAATACATCTACAAGAAGCAAAGTAAAAAATATCTATGATATTGAGACCCATCACCTTAAGTTCATTTTCTCACACTTTCTTTAATCATACCTTCATTTTACCCACTGAAGGTTTCAAACACACCCCAAGGAGCAGCATCTAGGCCATTAATGGTGGACAGGAAAAGAAATGTGGAAAGGATGAGTACTTAGAGAATCATGTTATGTGCTTGTGGAAATAAGTTTTTCAAAATGATGGTTTTCTTGTTCTCTTGTTCGTGGCTGTGTGTAAAAGGGTCTCTATGTCACATACGACTATTGATAACCGAAAAAGCCTTGTGTAATTCTTACCCGCTTGGATGCACAAAAGAGTCGAAAATGGAGAGCAAAAAACTTTAATAAAACTTTAAGCATTTGAATAAATTTTAGGACAAAAACATTAATGGACATTATTTTACTGTTTCACTCAGCAGAGCACTTTCTAATTAAAGTCTTAATAGCATTTAAATAAACATGATTAAAGTGCAATTAAGTTATAAATGTAGCACTAAGGTACCTTGCTGAAGTGTCTAATTCAAGTCCAGCTCCTGTATGTTGCATTAACATTGGGGTTCCTGTACGTTTTTTTAAGAAAAGCAGCAATTCACCCAAAACAATGTACTACTTTATTTTTACATTTATGTATTTTCTTAATGCATCTATATTCTTTCATGCATGGTGTTTAAACTTTGGTTATCAACATACTTTAATCTAGCTAGTCTTATTACAGATTTTTGCAAAATAAAAATAATAATAAAAACAAACCTGTTGTTTAGGTAATATATCGTTTCTGAAAATATTGTGTATTTGGCACATGCCAGAACACAACAAAAATCAAACAGGATTTATCAGACATAGGAACAGGTTTTATTCAAAGACTAAATTCCATATAAGCTAAACCGCTGTGTCTGTCGCCAGACTTTGCTTCCTGCCTCTATGCTCTTTTTGCTATCCATGTTTTGCCTCTATAAATACTTGCACACAGACCATTAATAGAAACTCTGGCCGGTGTGTCGGTTACTTGACTCACATCCTTCATTCCGCCTCTTCTACAAACTGATCATCAATGCTGCTGTAGGAGTTTTAAATATTAATATTATATGTAATAAAATAATTATGTCCTTCACGTCCTATAAACCAATGAATAAATAGCAAAGGGCTGAACGGTTGTTGCGTGTTTAATGTTTACTATCTGTCTCCAAAGATATTATTTATAGAAAGGTAACCTTGTGCTGTATTATATGAAGTTAAATTCTCCCAAAGGTTTAAAGCTTGGAAATTATCTGTTTTAGTGGTACCTTTTGAGCATGCAGACTTATTAGTTTGTCAGTGGCTTCTCTGATACTCCATGACACTCCAGAGAATATAAAAAGAGGTTACGTATTAACGTGTTTAAGTTAAATTCATGGTCATGTAAATCATTAAGTAATTTGATTCCCTTAGTGGACAATCTTATAACGCTTATTTTACCATTAACAGATAAAAAAATTAACCTATGGTTCCTAGATTTAAAGGATCATTGGAGCATTAGTTTAAGAAATACTACTAAAAAAATAAAAGAAAACAAAATACAATATGAAGTATAATGACAAAAGCATACCCAAAACTGCTGCAAAATGGACATCACCAGTCAGGGATTCGTCCGCAGAAAAAACAGGATTTCTTTACATTTCCTGAGGTAAATATGTAAAGAAAGTTTATTGTTTTTTTTTCCTAATACAGTGTGGTGTGGTCATGTCTCTGTGATATCTGTAAAACAAAGGAGAGCTTAAGCCTTAAATGCATACCTTTAGTTCTTAAGTCTGAAGCAAATATTCTGTAAGGCAAATATTTCTCCAGGTTCTAAAAACATGCTAAAATTCAACCTGGACAGGTAAACGCTGTGTGCACAAATATTAGGCAAGTGAATGTGACTAGTTTGACCATATTATCATTTTAAGGCATATTTTTTAACTCCAAGCTGGATAAACTTGAATGCTTAATGGATTAAAGTTTAGCAGGTAATGTGTGTGTATATATGTATCGATTGATTGAGTGGTATAAGGAGGTGAACACCCTATATTAAAGTGTGCATGTTATTAGGCAGCTTGTTTGTCTTTAGACAAAATGGGCCATTTTATTAAAAAGTATTTTATCAAAAGTCTCTCAAAAGGATTGCACTATTAAAATTGGGGTGTGATCACAGAATCATTAAACTTTTTGTTGGTAAGAGTCATCAGAATGAAAAAGAACATGTTGAGAAAAACAATTATCTGCCAAGAATTTGAGAAGAATCAAGTGTGAAGCCATCAGGAGCCTATTATCTTCTAGTTCTGTCATATTCTCGAACTGCAACCCACGTAGAGTACCTCAAAGTACAAGATGTTCAGTGCTCAGAGACATGGCCACGGTACAGAGGCTGAAACCCGTCCACCGCTAAATAAGATGCATAAGCTGAAGCAACTAGACGAGGGGTGGCCTGTTAAACTTTTTAATTTGGCCTGCTGAACTTGTCCAAACTATATTATCAAAATATTCGATTATTAGACCTTACTTGCATTCCTTTTACACATCCCTGCTATGCCTGCGTTTTCCCAATTCTCTTAAGAAATACAAATGTTACTTTTACTTTCTTAAATATTTGTTTAAGTTTTATTAACATTTTGGACTATTCAGTAGCACTGTATTTGTTGATTTAATAAAATAAAAGTATAAGACTTGCCTAATAACTGTGCACAGATTTTGTGCACTGGGATTATATTTGTGGATACATACTCCTGTGATTTGTTGTAGATATTTGTGGATCATTAACTGTAAGATAACAAATAACGTTACTAAATTGTATTTGATTGGATGCCTCTTAAATGCTGAATTCTGGCGTTTTATGTAGACTTCTCGACACATGACATTTATGTTACTTGGAACTGTTTAAAAAGGCTTGTTAACATTTTTGAAGACACACACCAAATTCTTGTAGAAAGCCTTTTTTGTAAGCTGTTATTGTGCGGTACTTGTAAATATAATGCATATGCTTTTTAGTGTAGTTTGAATAAGTTGTTTAGTTCCTGAGAATGTACTGTTGCTACCAAAAATCTGTTAAATTAGTCGGATTCATGAATACAGTAGTGTCACTTTATTAATGTATTTAAATGCTGGTTTACTGTAATTGTTTTGGCCCAGTTTCTCACAAATTGACTCATAATAAAGTAAGTGGCATGATGAATACAGATCAAACATTAGGAATTTTATTAAGCCTCAAGTGCATTCAAATACCCCAATTTCATTGTCATGGTGTATCGTTAACATTTTATGTCTATCCCAAGGTGCAGAATCAGGATCAGGCCGAGCCGGGCGAGGAAGGAAAACCTCTTTAATAAGTCCAGTTAAATCCAAGTCTATTATGGAGGGTAAGTAACACATAAAACTACTATTTCAATTAGACCACTTTTTCTTTTATTTCATGCTGCATATTTTTTTTCATTTGTGTTTGTATTGTGCCTGGGTGCAGGGGTGGGTATTATGGCTGGTCCCCTCCAATAAATAGCTCAAAATATTTATTTTAGTTGTGGATTTCATGTGTGAGGACTACATTTAATGTTAAAAACAATACAGCACTATAGAATATGAGGCGCCGTTTAGGACTTAAACTATGTTTTCTCTCTCACACGCTACTACAGACTCACTCACACACACTGAA
>JAOUQT010068306.1:0-10344 GCA_025769995.1 Xyliphius kryptos
CCTTCTCTTCTTTAGTCTAAATGACACGGCGTCCCTGATTTTCATGAATAACAGCAAATTTTCATTTGTCTGACTACAGAACAGTTTTCCATTTAGCTGGCAACGACGGATAGCACAGTGAATGGTGTTCACAGATAATGTTTTCTGGTAATATTCCTGAGCCCATTTTGTGATTTCCAATACATAAGCATGCCTGTATGTGATGCAGTCTAAGGACCCGAAGATCACAGGCACCCAGTATGGTTTTTCCGCCCTTGACGCTTAGAACAGGGATTCTTACAGATTCTCTGAATCTCAGAATGTTCAAACTCTTTGCAATTTTACATTGTTGAACTCCTTTGTGATATCGTTCCACTATTTGTCGGCACAGAATTAGGGGGATTGGTGATCCTCTTCACATCTTTACTTCTGAGAGCCCCTGCCACTCCAAGATGCGCTTTTTATACCCAGTCATGATAATGATCTATTGCCAATTACAGCTGTTCCAGCCTCTTATTCCCCATCCCAACTTTTTTGGGAAGTGTTGCAATATTTGGCATGAAATTTTGAAATGTCTCACTTTCGACATTTGTCCATGTTCTATTGTGAATACAATATCAGCTTTTGGCATTTGTAAATTATTGCATTCCGTTTTTATTTACAGGTTGTACTTTGTCCCAACTTTTTTGGAATTAGGTTTGTAAATATTAGTTCAGTGATTAACAGAAAAACTAAAACTGTAAGCAAATTTCAGTTTATACTCTAAATATATTGTCACCTTTCTAAAATAATGGCCTAAGTAATTTTTTTGACCAAAATAATATTTTTGCATAAATCTGATAATATCGATTATGTCCATATTTTTCAGATTATTATACCCCTGTAATAAAATAGTCTATGTCAAGAGTGAATTGTAATTGACATATTATTATTATTATGACATATTAAATATTATTTACATAGAAAACCTGAAAAAAATGACATAGGCCATTATTTTAGGAAGGTGACCATATGCAATTTTTTAAAGTCGATTATATTTGGTTCTACATTTCAGTTTAAAAATATTTTGTTCATATTGTCATTTGGAATTGAATGTACAGTGCTCCCAGCGCCTTTATATATATATATAGAAACAAATGCTATTATGGGTTTTATGCTTTTTCCTCAGTTGTTTTAAACACACTATTATTTTAAACACAACTGTAAATAAAGAACTTTGAGCTGGTATAAATCAACACTGTCTCAGCCACAGTAGGTTGATATCTGAAAAGTGGATTCATTAGTCAAAAGAAATACATTGGCATTGCAATGCTACACACATTCGCTCACATATTGATTAGATTGATTTGCCATTAAAAAAATATATACTACATACTGTACCATTACATAACGGTCTGAAATTACAAACTACTCTGTCTACAGCAATAGTAAAAATAGTCGCAACAGTTTTAAACATTTAATGCTACAGTGTCTATGTTTCTTAGTTGAAAATAAAAACAACAGAAACTACAAAATCATATCATGTCCAATAATATTCCAAAGATTCAATAAAAGTAATTTAGAGCCATCAAATTCACTTCAGTGGAGTTTTTTTTTTTAAAGCATGCATACGCAATGTCAGAGTATGCAACTGTATAAAGTTAGGTATCTCACAATAAATTGCCCTTAAAAGGCACAGAGCCAAGCAGACACACATGTGCAGTGCAAGAAATAATTTAGCAGATGCTCTTATCAATCTTCACAATTCTGTATGTTCAGAGCTAGGTTTAAATTGCTGGACAACCTATAGGTCATATAGGCATTGGGCTGTATTCTGAAAATTCTCTTCCGGAAAGCATGGTGAAAGATCACAACAAAACAAAAAACAATATTATTAACTTAGCTGTTCACTTAATGTGAATGTGATAGCTAAAGGAGACAAGGCCGCATTAATGACAGAGGATGTATACTCCTCCTATTATTATTATTATTATACTTTTTTAATCCTTGGTAGACCTTGATAATGATAGATTATTATTATCACAGTCTGTGTTATATCTACCAAAATTGTCTCTGCTCACCCTAATGTGTACTATTAATCTTTCACAGCCTTAACATTTATCATCATCATCATGTAGATTGTAAAATCACCAAACACTGCATCTTAAGGAATTATTAACAAATTAACATGATCATTACTAGCTATTACCAGCAACCTTCTTATGGCAGCTGATTCTGTACTGGTTACAATTCTTATCCTCTTTGACCTGAGTGCAGCTTTTGACAGTCACTTCACCCTTCTTATATTATCCTCCATTGGTATTTGTCATACTCCACTAAACTGGTTTAAATCTTACCTTTCAGGCCACATCCAGGTGATCCAGGTAAAATCATTCACATCTTGGCAAACCTCTGTCACTTCAGAAAAGCCCTGGGGCACCCTTCTTTTCATTATCTACCTTCTTCCTCTTGGCAAAATCTTCCGCAAATACAATATTCATTTTCCTTGCAATGCGGATGACACCCAGCTCTACTTCTCGACTAAACCATCATCAGACTTCATCCCTCACTGTTGTTTAACAGAAATAAAATCCTGGTTCACAACAAATTCTTTTTTAATTGAATATTGATAAAACCGAGGTTCTCCTTGTTGGTACTAAATCATAATTATAGTAAATAGATTTTCTGTCACTGATAATAATTGCTCGGTTTCCACTCAGGTTAAGAGTTTGTGTGTAATCCTTGACAACACTGTCATTCCAATTACATATCAATAACGTTGCCCAGTCTGCTTATTTCCACCTTTGCAAAATTAACCGCATCCGCCCACCCCTAACCATTATTCCTTTGCTATTCTTGGTTATAGTCTTGTCACTTCCTGCCTAGACTTCTCGCAGGTCTCCACTATAAATCACTTTATAAATCCAGTTTGTCCAGAATGCAGCTACCTGGATCAACCCCAGAACCCCTTTCACTCATCACATCGCTCCTGTCTTACAGCAGCTTCACTGGCTACCCATCAAATGCCGCTCTAAATACAAAACTCTTTTCTTAAAATTTAAGGTCAGATCCTCTTCTTCCATCCATCTAACTGTACCCTCTGCTCGTCTTGCCACTATGGGGAGCAGAGCTTTCAGCCGCTCCGCTCCATGACTCTGGAACTCACTCCCGTCTGGACTCTGAAATATAGACTTACTACCATTATTTAAAGCCAGACTCAAAACCAATCTGTTCAATATCGCTTTTTCTCTGTAAATTCACTTTCACCATCTAATTTTTTAATATTCTTGTTATTCTTATGTTACTTTATCTTATTTTTTTTACTTTTTGTGTATTTTTTTTATTGTCATATTGTACGGTGTACTGAAATGTATTATTACTACTAGCGCGTTCTTCAACTTCTGTAATTATTGTATTGTGTGTATTAATGTATAACTGCCAGCAATCCAGTATATGTATTATTCAGTAAGACAGATGCACAAATAATAATTCTCCGATTATCAGTATGAACACGTGGAGTAAACAGAAAAGGTTATTGACAGGATTATTTGCATGTATGAAAAGTAGTCCCACCTAGTGTCACAATACTAAAAAATACTATACTATACTCTAAAAACGACTGAAATTTCGATACTATTCCGATACCAAAGTCAGATAAATTGCTTATTTACCTTTTAAAGCTAAAATTACTTTTTTAATTATTAATGTTACATATTTTACATTTTATTATAGACTAAAGAATATTAAGTATAGTTAATATGCAAAGTGTGTAAATAATAACTTGTACTTAAAATTAAGAGTTATAACTAATTTTCCCCTTATTGTAATGTATTAAAAAGCTGCACTGTCGTGTAATACAGGTTATATAATAGTGCACTTTTCAATAGTCTGCACTTTCCTACCAAGACGTTCATATAATATAGAGATAAAAAACGTTAAATAACAGTTAAATATGAAAAAAAAATTCATTAGTCTTTTACAGCATTGCAATCGATACTACAGAACAGTTACATGTTCCACAACCGTCATCCACAATATAGTAAAGGGGTTACAAACCTGTTTACAGTGAATTATTGTAATTATAATCTTTATTTTAATTACACTGGGTAATTTCAGCTGTTAGGTGCTTTAATGTAACCCTGGATATCGTAGCTGTTAGCATTCAGGGCTCTTAAAGCTAAGATGTGATGATAAACAATCTGGCAATATATATGAGACACTTTATTGTATGTTTCAGTAATATTTCAAATGGAAACAATCACCAATTTTTGGTATCATTTATAGAAATCTGCGTGCCGGTTTGTGTTAGCGCACTTTGTCCGAATGCAGGATCACGCATTGCCTTTACCTGTTCGGGTTTTAGCAATCGTTTGATATGTTACAAATCCTGATTGGTGGGAATTGACCACAAGCAAAAAAAAAATGTATAGTTCGTTGAGAGCCCATATGTAATTTCTATTAAGTATTCTAAAAGAGATATTAAGCTAGTTCTCAAAGTACATGCATTAAAAAAATTAAACTATACCATAAATTATCAGAAATTATTTTCATTTACATAATCATAACATGCAGCTCTTTTCAAGAAAAGCACACTATTAGAGGTGATAATGATAATAGCAATAATACTACAAGAAAATACAGTGGTAACTTAACCAACCAGCTTATTTAAAAACATGCTGGTATTCTACTTTGTTTCGTTGTGGTTGTTGTAAAAATATAATTTTTTGATAATTTGTGACCATTTAAAATGATTCTGCAAACAAAATGCAAATAAAAATAATAATAAGAATGCTTGTCCTAAAGAAGAAGAAGATAATACTAGTAGGAAATTACTAAAGAAGAAAATATTATAGTACAATATAAATATTTAAATAGTTCAGCTTGTGCACAACTGGCAAATATTAATATGTGATTTAGATTTAGCACTCACCTTTGATTCCAGGAAGAACCCTTTAAAATATCGATAATTGATTTCTACCCCCTTTGGAACTGTGATGGTCCTTTTCCATAGAGTGCTGAAAAAAAGAGATAAGGTGGCATGGTAAAAATTAGCTCTTATAATATTTAAAATATAAAAAACACTGGTTTATAAAAAGATGAAAATAAGTGCACATGTACCCATCCTGCTCTGCAGGTTGTAAAGGCAGTGCTTTCTGATGACACCAACTGCCAAGTGTTTCACAGCTACCAACTACTGCGATCACTTCACCTGGTACAGAAAAAAATAACCATTACAAACATCACATGTAAACATAAAAATGATGCAAGAAAATACATGAATTATCTTGCAATTCCACCTTACTCAATTATCCATTGTTTGCACCTTCAGCGGTGACCATGGCCTAGCATTGTCATTCTGAACAGTTTGAAGCTATGCAGCTGAGATGGACTAGGTGTTCTCACATCATCTTTTGACATAGCTAGTTATCGTATAAATCAGACCAGATGTGCTGCTCATGAGCCTGTCACAGTTCACCCACCATAATCCTTGAACTTTTGAAAGGGACTGCTGTTTCGGAAACACCCTGCAATAACAATTTGGTCTTTGTAATTCAGATATTACTGTGGTCATCAACTTTCTAAACTTTTATATAATCAATACTAAGGACGTGTCTTTATACTCACATCCTGACTGTTATCTGACTGATATAATCCTGCTTTCCTGCAGGTATTCGAAGAGACCCTAGATTACTACCTGCCATATTCATAATTTTCTTATCAACACAACCTAGTCACGAGATTATGGTGTTGGGTTCTTGTTCAGGAGTTGTACAGGGCTCCCCCTTAGTTTCAATTCAATTTTATGCTCCCAGAATCCTGGGAACTCACCAATTTATATTTCACCATGGCTGATTACCGGTGCACAAATCACGATCCAAAAAGACATGAACATGCAAGTCTGGTGTGGGAGAACTTGACTGACCTGCACAAAGTCCCGGCCTCAACATGGTAGAAATCGATTAGAGTGGAGATTGTGAACCATTTAATCCGTCTCACAAATTAACTTTTGGAAGAATTGTCAATACCCATAAACACACTCCTAAAATTATATTTGTGGAAAACCTTCCCAGAAGACATGAAACTGTTGTTATACAAGTAGCTGCAAAGGATTGGCCAATATCATATTAAAACCTATACGTATGGGATGTCGCTTTAGTTCATATGCTTTTGAAGGCAGACGAGCAAATACTTTTAGCAAAAATGTTTGCTATAATGAAGGCATTTATGATGTATATAATCAATAAAGAAAGGAAATTATTATTAATTCATTCACAATGTATTCTATAATATTTAACTGAAGGACTCAGTATTCAAAATAATTGCATGGTTAATTTTCGGCAAAATTTCTTATCAGAATACCTCACTTACCAAACGCGGTAGTTCCCCTTACAGTAAGAGATACTTTAATACATTCCATGGTTGTTACTGAGGTACAAAGTTGAGGAAGGAAATCCCTGAAAGAAATAACAAAAACACTACTCAGAAAAAAGGAAGTGTATCAATGAAAGACATTGTGAAATGTCAATAAAATAAAAAAAAATTCTGTGCTATAACATTAAGACTGGATTGTGATTTATATTACAGAATAAAACTGCTGCCTGTTTAACACCTAGGAACTGCGGTCACGCCATCATGTTTTACGGTGCAGAGGGGAAAGCTGATCACGCTTTTAGTATAAAGAAATAGAAAATAAAGAATAATAGAGTTTTACACTTTAATAAACATAACCTACTGATGTACAAAAATGTTCTGGAATGTGTATTGTAGCCTACATGGAGGACAGTCTAAAAGTGTGAAAATTATCTAATGTTATTAATTATTAAATAAAATATGTATAAACAAAACTCAATTAAATCTTCTATGTTTTAATTATCTCTTTCCTACATACTTATTATAAGACTTCCTTGTGGATGCACCTAGAAATTAATAACAAAATGAAAATTTATTATTATTAAGTTTACAATTCTATAAAATGAACAAACCATATCCCTCAACAAGATCAGTGAAGAGCAGTGTGTGATGCTGTAAGTTTCAGATATTTTTACTGTAGGAATACTGTAGTAACGTGATGGCAAAATAATGCATAGTGTCAATTAGGTATTAAGTAGACCTGAGTTTAAAGCCCTAAAAAAACAAGTAAATCAACCGCTTATAAAATCACACTGATACAATGTGATTTCTGACACTCATAGCTAATGTACTCATGCTACGAGTGTCAGAAAGGTTTTAATACAGGAATTTTTGTGCTTATTATTGTACTATTATTTTCTTTTGTATGTTTTGTGCAATTATGTTTCGTGCATTATTGTTTTTTATGTGGTCATTGGAAGCTTGTTGTCTGTACATTAACATTTTAACTTCATTCAACCAGGTTTGCATCTTTCATTTGTTCAGAACTGTACAAGTCAAGTCCAAAATTGGTAACAAGGAACTTTCACCTCCTCTCAGAGGGGAACTTCAAACTGTATTTTTAAAATAAGTTAATTTTATAGTCGTGCCATTTTGGACAATTCCATGTTCCCAACTTTGTGGATACAGTTTGGAGCTGGCCCCTTTAGCTTCCAACATGACTGTGCACCAGTGCACAAAGCAAGGTCTGAAAAGATATGGATGAGACAGTCTGGTGTGGATAACCTTGACTGGCCTGCACAGAGTCCTGACCTTAACCCGATAGAACATCTCTGATATGATTTAGAGTGGAGATTGAGAGCCAGACCTTTTTACACGTCCACCCTGTACATCAAACACTGCTCTTCAACAATACATGGATGTGATTTCATAACGGTTTGATTTCCGTGTTTTATAGGGCTTCAAATTCTGGTCTACTCAAGATCGATATTACACTAAGTTTGCAATCAAATTTCTAAAGTAAAAATGTTTGAAAACTCATAGCCTAAGTACATCAGCTACTGTTCTTCAATGATGTATGGGTGTGATTTCATAACAGTTTAATGTTCTTGTTTTATTGGCCTTCAAACTCTGGTATACTCAATACTGAATTGACACTATGTATAAGTTTTCCAGTCCATTACTTCAAATTCCTACAGTAAAAAATGTTGAAAATCATATAATGTGTACATCAGCTACCGCTCTTTAAGAACGTATGAGTGAGGTTTCATAACAGTTTAAATTTCCTGCTTCATAGGGCCTTAAAATCTGGTATACTTAATACCGAATTCACACTTGTATAAGTTTGCCATCACAATACTCCAAATTCCTAAACTAAATGTTTGAAACTCTTGTGTTTGAGAACATCAGCTACTGTACTTCCACATTGTATCAGTGTGATTTGCTGTATTGATCAGAGTTCTTCAAACTCAGGTCTACTCAAGACCATGAAGGAAGTCTTATAATAAGTAGAATGGAAAGAGAAGTTTAAAACAGAGTGGATTTAATTGGTTATTTATAAATAAGTGTATTTATTGATTAGCAACTTTAAATAATTTACACCCATTTAGACTGTTCTCCGTGTAGTTTACAATAGACATTATATTTCCAGAACACGTGTACATTACACATCACTGGGTTATGTTTATTAAAGTGTAAAACTCATGTATCCTTCATTTTCTATTTCTTTATACTAACAGCGCGAGCAACTTTCCCCTATGCGCCGTAAAACATGGTTTAAAGGCGCACCAAAACTCCTATTGTAGATAGCGTGACCAAGTGCACATGGCGTGAACGCAGTATGAGACAACATTGCTAACCAGCTAGCGCGGAAATAACGACTGATTTTCAGTTTAAAATGGCACCATTTCGCGAAAAGGAACGAAAGGGAACCTACAATGTAAATGTGAATCTATACAGAATAAAAGAAAACGACGCGAGACTGTTATCCCGATAAGCGCCTATCGTAACCGGTTCCAGCCGGTTCATTGTTGATAAAGACACCGGTGCAAACTAGCGAAAAACGAATCTTCACAACTGTACTCACAGCTAACTTCGTCAAACCAACAGCCTCCTATGTCAATAGTTCCTAAATCGTACCTTTTGGACAAAATAAGTATTTACAGCCACCGTATCCATTCAGCATCAGCCAGCTGTTACCTCCGCGTTGAGCTCTCCATTTTTAAATAGCGTACTGCCCTCACTGTCAACAAGCCCCGCCTCAACGGCCACAGTAATGTTATTTTTAATTTGGACACTCGGCATTCAAAATTAATAACTTTTATATGAAATAAATACAGATCCGTTATGAGATTCATAGCAAACGACGCGTACCATTTATTTTTGAGCGTGAATGACGTTTGTAAGAATCCTATTTTCGTGTTAATAACGGAAAGCCGAGAGCGCGTGTCCCGTTAAAAAATAATAACTCAGGCACTTCTACAAAACCGCTGCATTTGTGTCCATGCATTCGATTTCCTTCAAATCAACTCACTACGTTTAAAAACACTTTATTTATCAGCTCATAATGCGTCTATAAATACACCTTACGATAGGTGTCAGTATTATCACTCACACAATAGAGGATATGCTCCTTGATATGTAGAATAGCTTGCAATCTACATCTAGCACTTAACTAGCCAATATCTTGAGATATCACTGAAGATGACATCTAAGCCTAAGATTTAGATATAGGACCTGTATTGTACATACTGATTTTCTATTGTAAAAATCTAACAACTCTTAACTGCAATCACTTAGAACTAATCTAACAAGTGTCCATGCTGCAGCTGTAGATGTGTATTTAGGATAGGACCTAAAAGTGCACACTTCGTTTAGCTCTCTAGAGAATATCTTTAACACACAGCCGACTTGTGGGTCATAGCCACTGACAATATTCACCATTACACCCTCAATTTCTAGGATTTAAACATATTACTCTATCTGACCCTTTTTTCACCCCAACTACACTCTTTGCATAGTCTTATAATAGTAGTATAATAGAATTTTATTTCAAGACGCATTACAAGATACCAAATGTGCTTACAAAATAAAATAGTAATTAAATCTTCCTTCAGGACTACCCCAATTCCATTTTCAGCGCTTATCCACAACATGGTAGAATATTTTTCTACCAGTTCTCTATCTGTCTTCTCACATGCTACTTTCCCCATTGTCCTGGACAAACAATAGCCCAATTTCCACCTGTACTGTGTTACACTAGCTCTCTAATGGCTGATTATATATATATATATATATATATATATATATATACACACATACACACATACATAAATACACACACACATATACACACACGGGTTATACAATAAAACAACTGTAATTTTAGTGTGGGAGGTTTCATAGCTGAAATTGGACAAGCCTGGTGGCCAATCTTCATTAATTGCAGCAGTAAGAGCAAAGTGTGAAGGTTCAATTAGCAGGGTAAGAGCATAGTTTGCTCAAAATATTGCAATGCACACAACATATTATGGGTGA
>JAOUQT010068324.1:0-10343 GCA_025769995.1 Xyliphius kryptos
TGAATAATACAGTATATGCCATACATAACACCCAAAGTGTATAAAGTGGCGTTATAAAAAACAAATAAATAAATAAATAAATCGAACAAAATACTAACGACAAACTCGCAACACTTTTTCCAAGGACCCCGATGGGAACAAGGGGCCTGCGACATAACTCACTATGTGTACTACCAACCTGCCAGTTTTCAACACTCTACGATAAAAGCTACGGGGAGACAAAGTCATACGACATTCTTCCTAAAACGACAAGCCTATTGACCACGATACAAACACGATCGACAACAAGTTGCCTCTTCGAAGCCTAATTCGTAATCCACGTTGTGTAAATCCTCGCGTTCCTCATCGGCTCTGCGCTCTCCGCCGGCGGACGGCGAAGGACCCCGACGACGACGGGACGGAGAGACCCACTTTGGAAGATGAACGCCAATCGGTGTCTGAAACACAAAACAAAAATGGACATTTCATCACTAATCCAGTAACAGTTACATGGGTGACCAAAGGGTTAAACACATTCACACACACATTTATGCCCGTTTCATTGCAATACCTCATTGACGACACATGCGTTTTCTGGCCGTTAAGTAAACGGGTGCGCCTGGGGGAGAACCGGGCCCGGATGCAACTTTTCCTATTCTTCACATCCTTCCGACAGAGGTTTAGCTTCTCCTCACCTGCGGGGACAAAAGTGAGCACGGAGCACTGCCTCGGCATCGCCCCGCACCGTACCGGATCTCCGCCATTCCACGACACTGACGTGCGGGTCGAGAGGAAGCGGCTGAGCGCAGAAACAGAACTTCTGCCCATGGATTTCAGTCGACACCATTCTGTCATTCCTATAATGATCATTCACATGTTATTCAAATGCACTAAATTACCAAAATTACTTGCTCGCCTGCCTTGACTCCATATGAGCTCAAGTGACATCCCATTCCTAATTCACAAGGTTCGATGTGACGCCGGCTCTCCAGATTTAGATGTTCATGGACATTTTCTTCCACGACTACATTCGAGAGGTCACACACCGACGTCGGACGAGAAGGCCTGGCTCTCAGTCTCCGCTCCAAACGCGTTCCTTCGGGTCGGGACTCTGTGCACGCCGGTCAGGTTCTTCCACACCACACTCTGTCCTCCGTGTCTTAATGGACCTTGCTTCGTGCGCCGGTGCACAGTCACGTTGGAAGAGGAAGCCGGCTATGAAATTGTCCAAAATGTCTCGGTACGCTGAAGCGTTCCGACTCGTCCGTCGCATTGCCAGATGGAGAAGCGTCATTCGTCACTCCGGAGCACGTGTCTCCTGCTCTACGGTCTGGTGGGGGAGTTCTTTACACCACTACGTCCGACGCTCTGCATTGCACTCGGTGATGTAGGGCTTGGATGCAGCCGCTTCATCATGTAAACCCATTCCATGAAGCTCTCTGAGCAATGTTTCTCAGCTAATCTGAAGGCCACGTGCACTCTGCCGTTCCGTAGCGATCGACTCCGCGCGTCGGCATCCCGCCGACCCCGCTCTGTCGGTTTTACCCGGCCTACGGCTCGGCGGCACGATCGCCGTCGTTTCCAAACGTTCCCATTTTCTTCTCGACACTGCCGACTGTGGAATGTTTAGGAGTGAGAAAATTTCTAGGCTGGATATGTTACACAGGTGGCGTCCCATTACAGTTCGACCCTGGAATTCTATCGTCTATGTTTGTTAAAACAGTCGGCGCGCCTAGGTGCTTCATTTTACACACGTGTGCTCGTGGAACTTATTGGAACACCCGATTCGGGTCATTTCAGTAGATGAGCAAATACTTTGGCCGAGTCGCATCCCTCAGGTTACAACTGCACAGTACATCGTTACGACATCGTCATTCTTATGTGCGTGTCACGCAGACCATGCAGCTGACCCGTAGCTTCCCGTAAACTTTTAGAGCGTTCACTCAATATCATTTTACACAAATCGCTTCCAAACAGTTCATACAATTTCTCCTTCAACACATGCAAGGAAGTCCGATTCGTATTGGGGTTCTAAACTACCCGACTGAAGTTCTGTTCTCTGTCTGCGCGTGAGTGAATGCCTACCGATAGATTGGCACTCTGGGTGTATCTTCCCATCGCTCAAAATGTTTTCCCCTGGATGGGCATTGGGAAACCCGCACCCATAGTACCGAACGAATGATAAAGTTATCGACGATAAACATGAACAAGTCCCGGTTTGTATCGAGTGTCCTGGTTTAATAAGCGTCAGATCAAACGCAACGTAAAAACAAATGATTTACACGTGTACATTACATTTAAAACACTTTCAATAAAATAACTGACAGAATAAACAAACAGGTTTTCAACACATTTCCCTTTACAGCCTCGACGAGACAGGAACCCCATGAGGAAGCATATCTGTGAAGTGATGATCGTTGTACGATGTCAAATCCCCGAGGACATGATGATGGCTGTCGGTTGTATCCAGAATACACATTGTGTCTAAATGAAAATTTAGTGTTTGTGTGCTGGGTTTAATCAGTGTGAATTTGGACACAACCACTAAAACGTTTGTGGTGGAAGCTTTGTGATTTTGACTAAAACATTTAAGAAATGAACCCAAAACAGTATTTTGTTTTTTTTTTTCACCTTTAGGTTCAACGTTCCACTGTTGCTGAGAATGTTCCAATTCTTAGTCCTGACATATAACAGCAGTTGTTCTTTTCTACAAATATTCCAAGTACCGATTGATAAAAGCTTTTGTTTGATATAAAAATAAATCAGAAAAGATTAAGCTACAGCATAATTTACACATTATACAATTGTTTTAGTCATTACATTGAGAATGTTTTTCTTTTTTTCGAAGTAACGTGGGTAAAAGAAAGCAAGCTGCATTTTCAACTTGGCGACTCGTACAGAAATTGAAAATGCACAAAGTTTGCGACTGTACAACCTGTATGATTAACCTTCTTTTCGAAAGAAAAAAAGCCTCTTCGTACAGGATTTTCTTCCAAGCCAAAGTCGATGGAATTCGGAAAAGACTGCTGGTTATACAGACCTGGGATCAGTGTTTTGGTTTCCTGTAACAGTCCTTCATCTTCATTTTGTAGGTAACAGAGCTGATTCGGAATCCACACTCCCACATCGAGGCACGTCGAGGACTTGAGTTCTGACATGTCAGACCTGATCCAGGTGCTCTTTTACGGTCTCTGAGGAACCGAGGCGCTCCGGCGGCTCCTGGGTCCGTGACGTCCGGTGCCCCCGTCTATCGGTCGGGGTTGAGGGGGGTGTGACCGTGATCGGAGGGTGGAATGACCCGCTGCTCATCCATGCGCTTGGCCCGCGAGCGAACGATGAGGCTGAAGAAGTCCTCCTCATCCGGGACCGTTGGACCTCGCGTGGGGGGAGGAGGCGGGGCACATCTCTGGTCGTCCGGCCGGGAGCCCTTTGACATCGATTGCGAGCGTTAGCACATTTTAAAGCAGTATAGTGAGCTTATAACTCTTTCATAAAAACAATAGGGAACTCAAGTTTGTGTATTATTCTGAATTAACCGTGGAAAAGAGTTGTAACTGTACTCCCCGTGTCATGCCTTACGACACGTATTTCCTGTCATTTATTCACGATGACGCACTCCTTCTCAAAACAATATTGCTTTAATATACTGTAATTACACAGGCTGTTAAAAATGATCACTCGGACGTTGTGTACAGTATCCAAAACAGATGTCGACATCTATCACCCGAACGAAGATAACGATTGAGATGCAGCTGCACAGGAACGGGCTGGACTGGATCTCCCAGTAAACGATCACTAACGGTGATTCGGGATGAATCCAGGTGATTAATTAGTCTTAACCTCCTAGGACCTGGCGTCCACATGCGTGGACAAAAACGCATGTTATGCCAAAAGTTCGGGTCTTAGGAGGTTAAAGCAGGAGTCGTGGGAAACGGAAAAAAAATACATCAGCGCTTTGGATTAAATATGACCAAACATCCCAAAATGGTAATAGATGGAGTATTTCAGACACATATTCTCGGCAGACGGCAGGCATCTGACTCTGTAAGCTTTTAAACTGCAAGAATACAAAATAAGCTTTAAAGCACAAACAATTGTAATCGAATAAACAGACCTAAAACCGATGACTCGTTAACTTCGACCAAAAATTCCCATTCTTGGGCGGTGGTTCGGTGGTTGGCATGTTCGACTCTCAATCCGGGTGGATTGAGGTTCACATGTTCTCATCGAGTCCGTGTGGGTTTCTCTCACACAGTCCGAAAAAAAGGATTCATGGTAAATGGAATGCTCTAAATTGCCCCATTTACTGTGCGTTTGTGCCCAGCGATATATTGGCGCCCTGTCCCGGGTGTATCTGCCCAGTGCCCGAAATGTTCTTCCACTGGTGGGCGTGGGAAACCACACCGCGACCCTAGTAGATGAATAAGTGAGAATGAATGAATGAATGAATGAATGAATGAATGTATAGATATTAAGAAACAATTCTGCCCTGTTTATTTGTAAGAATAAAAAATTATTCACATGAATTCAATCACATGTCTAGTACTTCAAATTACATCTGTGTTATCTGATAATCAGACACTTGTAGCTTTAAGGTAATGAGAATTACCACATGGCGGGTAAAGCGAGCCCGGTGGTGCTCTTCTCTTACAAGAAGTGATATATTTGGTCTACGGTACTTAGACACAGAGAATCAGTCCTCCATATTGTAACCCATCCGTGCGGTGAGACACACATATAAATACACTGGGTAAAGTGAGCCCACGTGCCCGGAGCAGTGGGCGGCCTTGAGTATGGCATCGGGGAAGCAACTGGGGTTGGGTGCCTCCCTTCAATGAGGCTGGGAATCGAACCGGGGACCTCTATTATGGTGTCGGAAGGGGTCCGAAACTTTTGGGAACTTAAACACAGAATTCAAAAGCTAATTTTCGTCATTGCACATTTTTTCCCTCGTGCTTCTCTTTATCGGCCCCTTGCGTCCACAGATTTCTCACGTTCGATTTAGACGGCGATTGGCCGCTCGAGAAAAGTCCAGCCCACCCGGCTACGCGTCCGGCGACGTCGACGGGCGTGCACGGAACCGGTCTCGTTTTTGAAAAATGACTTGAGAGTTTGTTTACTTCGATCAGCTATTTCAATTTTCAGATTGTTTTTTTTTCCAATCACACTTTTTAAAATGTGTCAATCCACAATTTGTCATAGTGTAGCATGACTTAAAACGGGTCCGAAATACACAAATCAAACGTGAGACCTTTTTAGACACAAGGGGGCGATGGAGAGAAGCGCAAGCGGAAATAAATGATAAGCGCAAGTGAAAGAATGAGAAGAGCAAGTGAAGCGATGTGCGACGAACAAAATAGACATTTTTTTGGGTAACGGATTCTGTTTTTCGGTTCTCAAAACCTCTGGACCCCTTCTGACGCCATACCTCTAGGTCTGTACAACTGCCCCAAAGTGTATCCATAATGAATTGTAGTAAAGCACCACCACATCCAGACATTTTAGACAATAACATCACTCTCTACAGTCGTTGTGTAACACATATTCATACACTGTTCTGGACTTCCACCCAAATCCAGATCTAATATTGGGGATTCATTCCTTTCTTTTTTTAAATGATCATCTAAGTTGCTACAACGCTTCAGCCCATCGGGCAGGTACACAACTGAAATACACTGCTCCAAATACATAAAGGGAACACCTAAACAACACAAAATCAACCACACTCTCAAAGCCACACACACTACAGAGCCTCATTTCAACTTGTCTTGAGGAATTTCCACTGAAGTTGAATCAGCCTGTCATTTCATTTCGAGTAGGATTCCAAATCCAGACCTCCGTGAGATCTGAAATCTATGACGACAATGAGCGATGCCATTTGGCGGTGTTTTCGGTGTCTCGAGAAAATTGAAAGAAAAACGTCAGCTACGTTCACGTAAGAGGCTCGTACGATCGTCCGTTCATCGTTATCGAGATGAACTACTCGATATATCGCGATAGTGATCTTAAGCCGTATCGTCCCAGCCCTAAGTGATCCCTTTATTTATTTGTTTTGGAGCGGTGTAGTTCTCTGGGCCACTGCGGGACGAACACACGTCTGGGCTTCCGTATCGTCTCCCATATGGAATCGGTGTTCGGTTCTAAAGATTCCCACCGCTGCACATAAATCTGGAGAAACAGGTTTGTCCGGTGGCTTCCGATCCAATTTCTGGGAACAATATGTTCGAAAAATGTTACCTTGGCTAACACATCTGGGGTTTCGATAGGGACTGAATACGTACTTAGGGAAATGACTATGCAAAGGATTCCAGACCAACAATACAAAAATGAAACCAGTTTGAACTGATATTCAAAAACACAAAATGAATCTGATATGAGGGGATTTCAAAAACCAAAAGGAAAACAGACCAGAATGAGATTGTGATCACCTGAATACTGCAGGATTTGTAAACCATTACTTTAGACAGGATTAAGTATTTACTGCATCGGTAAACTGACTGCAAAAAAGCTTCATGCCATTTTGAAACCAACTCCAGAGCAGTACAGCGGTGCAGCGGTTGGTGCTTTCGCCTCACGGCAACAACATTCCGGGTTAGATTCCCAGAACGATAACGGTCCTAGCCGTGTGGAGTCTGCCCGTCCTCCCTGTACTTCGGTTCTCTCCCACCGAGGGCGTTGGAAGTTCATTCAAGCTAACTAACGCACCTCCTAGAGGTTCTGCCGATCGCCGGCGTGCGGGCATGGTGGGTCGAGACATAATTTCTAGGGAGTGGTAGCTCAGTGGTCAGGGTGTTCGACTATCCATCAGAAGGTTGGGGGTTCCAATCCCAGGACCATCGAAGATACCAATGTGGGTCCTCGAGCGACACCCTCGACCCTCATTGCTTACGGGGGCTGCGCTAACCCCGTGTTCTGACTCAAACCGTCAAGTTGGGAAACCTGTACGTCGCTTTAGATAAAAGCCTCTGCTAAATAACTTCATGTGATGTAATTTCTACATGTTTGCATGTTCTCCATTCCTTCAGGACTTTCAGGATCTTCCAATCATCCCAATACACACAACTCATAGAAATTAAAGTACGTTTTGACCGTTGTAATGCTCTGCTTGCGGGCCTCCCAACTTCAACAATCACACCTCTACGATTGGTTCGAAACTCCGCAGCCCGACTCGTGTTCGACCGACCGGACTCATGTTACTCCATTACTGACTCTGGCCTACAGGATGGTCACACCTCTTCCAGATATTTCAACTAAACTTTCCGTCAATTCACTTCAAGTTATTGATTACACTTTCAAAACTGACATATGTTACATTTTACATTTACAATTTAGTTTTAGAAGCTAAAAGAATGTGAAATCTTCAGGGTTAGTCCATAAGGTTGGGCATTTCAAAAGCATATACTGTGTTTTACTCCTTACGAACAGACAATAAAGGAAATTAGTTTTCTTTATTTTTTTTGTTAGATTAGTCGACTGACCCAGAAAAATAATCGTTACCATAAAAAAAGAAACGTTAGGTACAAACCTATCGACTACTTTCCAGCGCATTCCGATCGGCAGATTCAATTAAATATATAAATAATGCAGTGTAACTTTGAAACTTCATAACAGTGTAGACGAGTTATTAACTTCAACAGCATAAACATTTTAACCATGTAAATGTTGCACACCGATAGCTTGGCTGACTCTGCTGATGCTTACCTGGTGAGCGTGAGGTCATGGTGGTGAAACTCCGAGTGCCTCGGTGTAGTCCTGCAGATGGAAGTAGGCGTTCCCCAGCTGCCTATAAATAGCACTCGGGATCTGCAGGTCTTCGGCGCCCACCTGGATGGCGGACTCGAAAAAGGAAACGCCTGCTCGGTAATCGCCCGCCTCACACAGACGCTCGCCCTCTAGTGCCGGCTCCGAGCATGAGGCTTCCGTCCTGCGAAGACGACGGCGGGAAAGTCCGATTTTATTAGCGTGCACCCCAAAATCTCCGTGCTTTTCTTATATGACAGTAGGCGATATACCGGAATTTTATGATCATAACCGACATCGTTTGGCTCGTATCGATATTTTCAGTATCTTCAAACAAATAAAAGAAAAGTTGTTGGGTCTTTTTTGTCGGCCAAGTTCACGTTCCTTCGAGAGGCCGCGTGCTCTCTGTAGGGTAGTCACGTGACTACGTGGCGATGAAAATGGAATTGTACCATCGATATGGCTGTAAAGTATTTATGTTGGCCTTATACATTCTTTTTGGGGTATGTGTGTATTAAAAGTATCGTCCGTTTATCGTCGTCGAGACGAACTGCTCGATATACCGCAATAGTCATTTTAGGCCATATCGTCCCAGCCCTACATATGAGTATCAGCTAACATCTCAGACAATCTTTACACAAGCATGAGCCTCATCCATCGCTGGGTACTAACTCACTCACACAGCAACACACACACACACACACACACTATACGGGGCAATTTAGCGCATTCGATTTACCTTCATGTTTATGGAATGTGGGAGGAAACCGAAGAACCCGGAGGAAACCCACGCAGACACGGGGAGAACATGGAAACTCCACCCAGATTGGGATTCAAAACGGGAATCCCCAGTGCTGAGAGGCGAATGTGCTAACCACTAAGCCACCGTGTCGCCCCTCCCTAACTTCATCTTTAAAATGTTCTATGTTCTAAAATGAACTTCTTCCTAATCTTGTCCATCTTCCTCAATCTTAAATCACAATCTTAACAGGCTGCATCCCTACTACTTTAAACTGCCATAATGCAGCACCCTCTGAGCAATAAGGGTTAGGAGCCTTTCTCAAAGGGCCACATTGACAACTTTTTTGTTGGATTACAGATTCAAACCCCTGACCTTTAAACTAACTACCCAACCACATAACTATCAAATAAACCGGACACAATAAATAACCCTACATTAAACACATGGTTGCACCAGCAATGGCTTTAGATACAAACATGTAAAACTTAATTGCACACATGGTTTGCTAACTGACCAAAATCAGGCCAACTTTAGATGCACATAAGTGTTGCCTAAATTTTTTAAAACAATGCATCCCGTAAAAGCTAAATACAACTTAATTACCATTACATCACTATTTGATATCTTTGTTTAAAATGAATCTTCTTCCTACAAAAAACTACTGAATACCAGTTACTTGTACCGAATACTTATAACAGACACCTGACCTGAATATGTATGACTGAAAATTAATAAGTCAAAATCAAAGCGCGGTCCATTTCAAATAAATTACTTTGGGATTTATGCATTTAAAGCACTTACACTTATGAGGTTGTGTTCAGGCAGGCTGCAGGCAGCTATGTGGTCCTGGAGGAGCTGCTGGGAAAAGTTCTGATGCATCTGTGCTGCTTCGTGTGCATCTATCGTGTTCCCACAAGCCTTGTTTAGATCTGAGGAGAAGGAAATAAGTCCTCATCAGCTTACAGATGAATTATGATCAGCAGGTTCTGGGGTGAGTCATAATTACCAGCTATAAGGGGGAATCGTAAAACATTTAGGGAGTAGGTCAGTTGTTTGGAATGTTCAAGCTACCAACAAGAATTTCTTCACTTTCCCGGCAAGATACGTGGCAGAAAACATTAAGTTCCGAAGAAAGCAGCAAAAACGCAAAACATTTATAATACAAACTCATTAAAAATAAAAGTAATCACGAATAAGGGGGTTTTACACGATGTACCAACTCTCATCAGTAAATAACCGGAATATATTGATATTGTAAGTGTGTGATGGAACGTTGGGGTGGGGGGGGTTAAGCTTGAAATAAACACACTCAAGATTTAGATATTGAAGAAAGCAGAATCTATCAGAACGCAAGAGTTGTGTCATGTAGTTTTTGCCCATATTTCACATTATAAGACCAAGATTCCGTTCTAAGAAAAATACTATTTAATAATATTTATTAATTAAAGCACCTGCCAGATGTTAAGCTATTATCGGTGTGCAGCCTAGATAAGCTGGAGAGAGATTTACAGCATGTAGAGAGCTCAAAGTGGTGACAGGAAGGTGGTTTAATGGCAGATATATACAGATAATATAGCTATATTTAGGTGATGTGGAAGTTATTTTGTTTGTTATATATATATAAATATATGAGGGGTGTAAATCTGAGGCTTCAGAACACGATTCGATATGAATTCTTCAACGGTTGGATTACTTTCAATATCTAAAAATCTCCAATGATACGATATAGATACGATAAAAGTTAAAAGTCAAGAAGAAAGGATATGTCACCAGTGTGACATACACACACTGCTCAAAAAAATGGCGGGAACACTTAAACAACACAATGTAACTTCAAGTAAACCACACTTCTGTGAAACCAACCTGTCCAGTTAGTGTGCAA
>JAOUQT010068334.1:0-10343 GCA_025769995.1 Xyliphius kryptos
GTCCTCAGTCTGTTATGCAAACGAGGAAAAAAACTAAAGAAGGAGACTGGAGAAGAGACAACAACCTGACCCACGGAAAGTTCTGGTTATACCGGGGTCTCGGGCCGGGACCCACACGTTCGCATGGTCAGTAATTAATGACCCACGTTTGTAGAATCCAAAACAATTTATCTTGGAAACATAATACATTTAATTTTTAGATTTTGGGTTTAAAAAGGAAGGTAACCGGTAAACGAATGCTGGTTACCATAGCAACGAGTATGCTGCGTGTGTCTGACGTGTGCCCCTAACTGTCTCCCCCCCCCTCCAAGACAAACAATGAGTACTAAATTAGCTGAGAATAATTATTTTTCAGTTTTCGTTCCGTAATTCGTATATTTAAAGATCAGCTGTACCCGCTACGCGTCGCTGTGGTTCATCTGGTTCAATGTAAAAGAAAGAAAGAGAAATTGCAGGTTTCTGATACTTTCAACGTAATAACAACGTGAAAGTTAAAAGGCAGTTGTTTTTGAACTCTACCCGTGCGCCAGTCACTATACGCCAAGCCCCTCCACCCACGCGCCAATCGCTAGAGTAGGGCCCATATTTTGAAGTGGGTCCCCCGGTGGGTCCCTCATGGGGAATGTTTGATATCTCTATGAGTGTAGAGGTTCTCCTATATCTCTCTGCCTAATTTGAAGTTTGTGAGGTGAGTGGAAGTGCTTAATTTAATCAGGGCCCATGTTTCAGATTGGGTCCCCTGGTGGCCCCCGGTGAGATTTTAAAAGTGAAAACTGCTTAGATGTTCCAAGTGTATGATGGGAAATGACTTTGCCAACTTTCAATCTTGTAGGAAGTCGGGAAGTGGGAGAGTTAGTGAGTGAGGGCTTTGGGTTTTATATATATATATATATATATATAGAGAGAGAGAGAGAGAGAGAGAGAGAGAGAGAGAGAGAGAGAGAGATTATGTTGCTCACGGTGGACATGCACCCAAAATCAAACTGTAAGACCCCTCCATGATTTCTAAATGGGAGAATTTAGTCGCAGGGTGTTCGAATACTTATTTTCCTCTCTGTATAATAAAACGAGGAAGGGTTCAAGTACTGAACCCTGTGGGACTCCTGTGACTACTTTGTGAGGGTAAGCATGTGCACGCGCCACGCTGTGAATCCATAGCAACCGTCGAAAGCGGACGTGAACGTACTGACTCACAATAAAGTTGTCGGCGACCCGCCGTCCGGAACGTGACCCACTATTTAAGAACGCCCGCGTTATACGGTACTCTATACGCCGCGTGATTAACGCCAGTGTTCCGCGAAGGACCAATCACACCCAACACGGTACTATTTATATTTCAACAGTAACGCGCGTCGGGATGCGTCTCAGATGATCCTTAAATCCCGGCGGCGATGATGATGTCATCACTATAAATAGCGACATAAAAGACTTTAAAGCCGAAACGTCAAGAAACAAATGTAACTTTGTTCTCATGATCATTTTAAAGGTCACGTAAATCTGCTCCACCTTAAAACATGTGGGGACACGGCTCCTCAGTTTAAATGACCTTTAATGACCGTTTTGTTTGGTTTGCATGCGGCCTCGGCTCCGCCCTCCATCACACGGTCCTGTTTGTTTTGGGTGGTATACTATTTACATACACTATACGGACTAAAGTATTAGAACACTCACACACCACGTCTACAGGACACGTTATGACATCCCATAATACCCCGGGTCGGCCGTGGCAGCTCGACCAGTCTCTCTCCTCCTCTTCTGTTCCCTATGGCTTCCTATAAGGTGTAAGGACTCTTGTCCCGTTTATCCAGAAACGGCATTTTTGAGGTCAGACACTGATGTTGGGTGAGAGGAACGAATGGGCGGGGCATCACCAGGCTGGGACCCAAATGGACCAATCATACGTTCAATATTAAAAATAAACAAATTAATAAAATTTTTAAAAAAGTGAGTTAAACATGAGTTACTGGGTTCAGGAACCAGCCCTGCAACCTGAAGGTCGCCGGTTCGAATCCCGGTCCCAGTTGGTACCCAGGCTGACGTGCCCTCGGTCATGGCACCTAACCCTCATCGCTTCCTGGGCGCCGTGCACAGGGAGGCCCACCGCTCCGTGTTTATATTTCACTGCACGGATGAATTAAATGTGGGGGACAAAAAGAAATGGCACCCCCCTTTTGGTGGTTCTTTGGGGTTCTGGGTAATAAATAGTAAGGCGAGGAACAAAAACCAACAAGAAGTAAGCAGCTAGCTCGCTAAGTGGTCCTTAGATGGGCGGGTTATTATTATGATGATGATGATTATTATTCGACGGCGTTAATCCGTAGCGGGGTCATCGGAGCGCGAGGTCATGTTTACGCCTCCATCTTCCGTCCAGCTCTTTCCTGTTCCCCTCACTGACGTGTCTTTTCCAGCGTGACTTTCTCTCATTTGCTTTTGTTCCTCTCCTGGTGGGCCCTTTTATTATTCCCTCGCTTGACTTCACAAAGCAACGGGTCACGATGACCGATGCGGTGTTCTCGCCCTCGCTCACGCTCTCTCTCACCCTCATCCAACACGAACGGAGACCCTGAGCCAGGTTTCCTCCAACATCGCTGTCTGACCTCAGAAACGCTGCTCCGGACAACATTCCCACAGACGCGCCACAAAATCCTGTGGAAAGCCTCCAAAGGGGGGCGCTATTGGGAATAGGACGTCATAAAAGGTTCCAGTAGATGTGATGATGGGAAAGAGTCTCCATACTTATGGTCCTACAGTATATACGCTTTATGTACCGCAGATTCACCGGCTCTTATTTATTTATATGATATATATTTTTGGTGTATACGTATGTTTTGGGATAAAGGGGCGGCGGCTTATTTCATCCGAATAAAAAATATTTATTAAAAATAAAAACCCCCGTTGCTCTGAAGGTCCCGTATGCAGCGCTGCGGTCATGTGACCATCGTCTCAGGTTTCTCCTCTTATAAAAGCAGATTATGATCTGGTGTGAGGTCACCGTAATGACCGCTCACTGAAAGATCTGGACGTTTGGGCCAGACAGAGACGCTGGACGCCGCGTCAAATTCTGATCGAATTTGGCGTTCTTGTCAAAGCGTCTCGTGAACGCTAATGGAGCGTACAAATTGGTTGCAATGGCGCCACTACAAGCAAGATGCAGTGTCCGACTCGTCCAAAAGAAGGAGTCAGCAGTTCGGAGACCATCAGATCGGATCAGAACCACATTCAGAAAACGGCGCCGGGCAGATGCGCCCAGGTCAGGGTGCCAATATAGGGGAAAATAGGGGCAATTTATCAGGAATGTAACCTGGATAACCTTTGGGGGGGGGGGGGGGGGGGAGGTATCCATCACAGGGTGCCAATCCATCACTGGGCCCACACTTCCTCACACACACTATATGGGGCAATTTGGAACAGTCAATTCACCTTGAATCAATGTTCTTGGACTGTGAGAGGAAACCAGAGAAAACCAGCACATGGGGGGAACATGCAAACTCTGCGAGGCCGCTTTATTTAACATAATCTCATCTTATTATCTTCTGCTTACACCCAGGACAGGGTGCCAATCCATCGCTGGGCACACACTCCCTCACACTATAAAGGGGCAATTTAGAGCTGCCAAATCACCTTAAATCCATGTTTTTGGACTTTAGGAGGAAACCCACACAGACACTATGTAAGGAGAACATGTAAACTCCACCCAGCTCAGGATTCGAACCTGGACCCCCAGCGTTGAAAGGCATAAAGACCATAAGGGTTCTGCTGTACATCAAAGTTCAGCATACGTCTGATCTCCCTGGGCTCCTCCCACCAAGTCTGGAGAACAATAAAAGCCCGCGGTTCAGCGGTTCACGTCCTTCAGAGCGCGAGGGCAGGACCCTCCGTCGGACCATGAGGTCAGGGGACGAGGAGTGAGCGCTGCATGGACAGGGAAACGGAAAGTACCCGGGGCACATCCTCTGGGTTCCGTTCACCCAACGCTGGCACGCTGTGTGCGTTCCACTCGCGCGTGTCCGCCTCGGTGTCGGGTTTCCGGCCGATTCAAGGACTCGGTGACCCGGCGCATCCTCCCGCTTCCCCGAGAGCCCCAAGCAGAACGTCTCGCGTCGGCTACTGTTCAAAACATCCAGCATGTGGAACCGACGTCTTCATACAGAATTAAATAGCGTTTCCAACTCTGGGGGGCGCCCTCGCTCACCGCGGTCTCCGTACACGCGATAGGACGCGGGTTTCCGAGCAACCCCTCACTTCGGAGGAAGGTCAGAGGGGCAGGGGGGCGAGCTTCATGTGGAGGTCACGGTTATACTCTCAGAGTCGCAGAACAGAAAAAACAGATGAAGGAATCGGACCTTGAGGCTGACGGGCTACAACACCAGAACACAGGATCGGACATCTGTGGAACCTCTGGATGATTTATTCAGTCCCTCTGATATGAAAGTTTAAAAACCTTTGAGACGACCTTAAACACATCGGTGTTGACCGAATGGAACTGTGTGGGGTCCGGTTAGAGGACGTCTCGTGAGGTCCAGACGGTCAGAGTTTAAAACTTGTGAGACATTTAGAACAGTAAGCTAATGGTTCTATTAGCATTTTGGATCATCAGCTGATTGCAAAACCAAGAACAATTCCTTTCTACAATTTATTATATACTGTATTGTAGCTTCCGGCCACCAGGGGGAGCTCACCACATCACAAAATACTTTGCTAGGTCTTACTTTCAAGGAAGGCCTTATTATTCTCGCTTTCCTAAGTTTGTTTATTCACCATCGCCAACGAACGCAAGACCCCGCCAGGTTCCCATCAGAGTCTTCTCAGAGTTCCTACAGACCCAAACCTTGGTACCGTGATTCCATATCGCCACCAAACTCAAGACCCCTCCAGTGTCTTCCTGAGGACCTACAAGGCTGAAACTCGGGGTCCTGATTCCCTACCATGTCCTTGGAAAACCTTTGTTGTATGGTTTGTCGGATATCACCATCAAACGCAAGACCTCGCCAAAGTTACCTCAGGGTCTTCTCAACGTTTGATATCGCCATTGACCGTAAGACCTCTCCAGTGTCATGCCGGGGTCTTCCCGAGGACCTACAAGGCTGAAACTTGGCGTACTGATTCCCCATCATGTCCTTGGAAAACTTAACGTGTTCTTGTTTTCCTACATTTGTTTGTTCGTTTGCTATTTCCAACGAAAGCAACACCTCAGAGGGATTGGGGTCTTGGGGAGTACCTACAAAGCTGAAACTTGGCTCCATTTCTGCGTGGGAACCTAAAATCTGGCGACCCACGGTGCTGAAATGTGATTGGCTAAATGCTTTAATAAGGAAATACACGTCTGGAAGCGGCACAACGGAGGAACGCTACGAAAGAACGCATCATAAGTCCCCATCATGTTCTTGGAAATGACTTCAAACCTTCTTGTTGGATGGTTTGTCCGACATCGCCATCAAACGCAAGACCTTCCCGAGGACCTACAAGGTAATTTGTACCAGTGTTCTCACTTTTCGACGTTCGATTGTTTGCTATTGCCATCGAGCGCTACACCTCGAATAGATTGGCGCTTGGCGAGTAGCTACAAAGCTAACACTTGGCTCTTGGTTCTTATCGTGTCCTTGGAAAACCTACCGATAAATTCACATAAGAAAGCTAACGTAAAGACACCGCAGTCCTAATGGACAGAAAGTAAAAAACACGTGGGTCTCCAAAAGTCTTCAATAACGGAAGAAAAGTCGCTAGATTTGTCGCTAAGTTAGCATCGGCGCTTCGTATCTCTTTGCTAATCTTATGACGCATGTGATAGCTACGTCCAGACCGTCAAGACAAGAAACGTTCCGCCGTTAAGAAGTAACTCATGAGTTTAATGATTTGGGTCCACGGGGAACAACGTGGTGGTCCGGACCAAGGTCCGCCTATTAGCGACCTCTGGCCCAAAAGCTTTTCAGGATGATTTGGGAGAAAGAGAACTCACTGCATAAATGAGTAACGCCCCCCCCCCCCCCCCAGGATGAAAGCTCAGCAGTTCTGTGATGGTTCTCAAACCTCAGCAGATTTCAACTGACCTGATGATATGACCCGCCCACATCGGAACACGACGGTCAGACCTGGGAACCCAACAGGAGGTTAAAGAAGGTAGAAGAACACGTGTGTTTGGAGGACGTTCTCTATTTTCCTGAAGCAGAACATCGGTGGTTTGTTGAGAACCTTCATAAATGACAGAACGCTGATGTCCAGCGTTTAGCGGCGCTGCTCAGGTGTTGACCGTAGCGAGCGGCAGGTTCGAAGGTGAAACCCGCAGCAGTGATGCGGTCATCAGCGAGTCATGCTTTTGATCCTGGAGCATCAGCAGCAGACATGTGACTCTTCAGAACCATAAACCCTCCAACATCATCATCCAGACCACATGACCTGAGAGGCACAATAAAGATCTCCGAAAGCAAAAGTAAAACCTGAACCCGTCAGCAGGGGGATTTCCACGGTGCCCGTCACACCTCATGACCAAACATCTGCTTTGAATGTTTCAAACCTGCAGCAGTTCAGTGGAGAACAGTCTGCACACGCCCCCTTCCTGTCTTATCTTTCCATTGTGTATAGCACATACACACAGGTTACAGACTGGAGTCCATCTGTGTTCTCTGGTCACTGTGGGTCAGGAGCATCACAGAGCAGGTAGAATGTGGGTGGTGGATTGTTTATGGTCAGTTCTGCAGTGACACTGATGCACTGTGGGGGTTTTGATTCAGCTGGAGTTTCATTAAACACCTCTGTGCTGGGATAGGACTCATGCATCCTGCTCTGTGGTGGAACTATTGGGGTCCTGACCGTTACAACAGAGTCCACTGTATGTACAAACACATGCACTACAACATAACTACAGACAGATTAACGGACAGACTGACTGATGGATGACTGACGGACCGGGGGACAGACGGATGGACAGAGGGACAAAAGGACAGAATGATGGACAGAGGGACGAACAGGGGGACAGGCGGGGATAGAGAGGGACAAAAGGACAGACAGACAGACAGAAAGAGGGATAAACTGGCGGACAGACTCACAGACAGAGGGACAAAAGGAAAGACTGAGGGACAGACGGACGAACAGACGGACAAACAGAGATGGAGAGGGACAAAAGGACAGACTGACAGACAGCGAGACAGGTGGTTGGAGGGACAGACTGACAAACAGAGGGACGGATGGAGGGACAGACGGACAGACAGACAAGGGATGGACAGAGGGACAAAAGGACAGACTGGCGGAAAGACTGACGGAAAGACATAAGGATAAAAGGAAAGACTGGGGGACAGAGGGACAGACAGAGGGACAGACAGAGGGACAAAAGGACGGACAGACCGAACGAGGGAGGGACTGACTGACAGACGAACTGATAGACAGACAGACGGAGGTACAGAGGGACGGACAGACTGTTGGAGGGACGGACGGACGGACAGACAGGGGGAATGTGCACACACACCTCCCTGAACACACGTGCAGTTGGGGGCGGAGCTCCGGCGGTCTCTTTGGGGTCAGTGGGGTTTTCCGGAGGGAATTTTCAGAGGCTGAAGGAACCGCTCACCTCACAAAGAGAACCTGCAGCAAAGAACCGGGGACTTTCAGACCCGTTACAGAAAACCCCTCCCACTGTAAAGAAACGCTTGTCAAAGTGAAACTGAAACCGCGCCCCCCGCAGATCACTCAGCGTGGTGTGATTAGATAAAGAGCAGGAACGCTTCTACAGCGACACGTCTGCCGGCCTTCAAACCAGACTTTTATTATGTATTCTATACACACGCCCCATACGGGATTCGAACCCGGTACTGACACTGCACCGCCATGCCACAGCGCCAGGAGAGAGTGGACACAGGGTCAAGAATCCTCCACCACCCTAATAACACCTGCCCTGTCCATGGTCCTGATCACCAGAGAACATACCAAAGAGGACTAACAGAGAAGCAGAGGGACTAGAGAACGCAACTGCAGAACTACAGACACCCTCTCCATGGTAACCACGGCGCTGACATAATGGAGAACATGTTATGTGGTCAGACGCGCGTCGCAGAAACGAGAACCGATCAATCAGAGGGCATGACGTCATCATACGCCCACCTGTGGCACCTTCCTCGTGTCCCGGACGCGGCGGGAACCATGACAGACGAGGGAGAACAGGCCAAACATCCCACCGCGAGCCCATGTGTTTCTCTATAGACTGAAATGATCGGGACATCCGCAGAGCTCTTAGAAATGAGGTGGTGGAGGAAGAACATACCAAATTTCCAACCCCTGCACTGAGGCTAAACGCTAGCGTACATTCATCCATCGTCCTGTCCCATCAGTGGGACCTTTAAGGTTCTCATATATATTATTTAGGAACATAGATGTACCCTTATGGACCCCTGTGGGGTACCTGAGGTTCTCAGTGAGGTCACACACCGATGTTGGAGCAGAAGGCCTGGTTCTCAGTTCTCCTCCCAAATGTTGTGGTTGGGGTCAGTTCCCCCTCAGCAAATTCATCCAAACACGTCTTCATGGACTCCGCATGGTGCATGCGGGTACGAAAAAGGGCCTTCCCCAAACTGTTTCCACAAACACCACCCTTCACATGTCGGGGTCTGGATTCGTTACACCCGTTACAGTGGAACCAGACGGGAACCAGAACGAGTGGTGTGTTTGAATACTTTTGTTTACAGAGTGATTTGAATAACACTTATTTTGCATGTTCTCCTGCGGTCACCCAACTTATCTCCTGTAACCAACAATCGTACAAATACGCCGATTTACGTTTGCCTCCAGGTAGAGTGGAGGGGATGACGCGTGGCGCTTGGCGTATAGTGATTGGCGTGTGGGTACAGTGGAGGGGAGGACACGGGGCGCTTGGCGTATAGTGATTGGCGTGCGGGTAGAGTGGAGGGGAGGACGCAATTAAAGAAAGTTTTTGCCAAATCAGTGAATCAGTGAGCGACTTGATTGAAATGTGATGTAAACATTCTGTGCCACTCGGGCGACATTTGTAAAAAAAAAATAAAAATAAAAATAAAATAATAATAATAATAATAATAATAATAAAATCAGTCATTTTTAATAATAAAAATCATTGAAAATAAATGCACTTTTATTATTCTCAATTTTTTTTATGATAGCATCTGGATTATCCGCGTGGCTGTGATTTCTTATTTCTAATAACAGCGTGTGTCCGTCAGTAAGAGGCGTGTCCCGCGTTCGGACACCGGTCCTCACAAAGCAGAGAGAGAGAAGAGAGCGGACTTACGTTTGGTGGCGTTGATGAGGTTCTTTCCATCTTTATAAAGTTCCTTTATGAACCTGTTGGTTTTGTCCAGTTCCGCCTCGTGAGCTCGGATCTTCTCCCTAAAACTCGGACTGTCCAGGTAGCACTCACTGAACTCCAGCGGATGTAAGCCCATGGTGTGCACAGCGCCCTCTGCCGAGCTGCTTCAGAACGGACTTTGATTTTCAGACGACTTTGCGAAACAAGTTCTGATTAAAAGAAACACGGATCACGATTAAACTCAAATCAAATCAATAAAACTCGTACTTCCCGTGAGCGCGCGCCGCGTTCCACTCGCCCCCCTGGGCTATTTTTGGAGCAACACCCCACCGGAGGAACTTTAAACGCCGTGTCCACGCGCGTCCTCACAACTCCCGACGCTTTTCCGTTTGGCTCTGAGCGGCGGAGCGGCGCGCGGAGAGTCGGCTCGATCCGAGAGTCCGGGAGGCGAGTGGAAGGTCCACGTCGCACAAACGCTCAGCCTGACGGAGGCGCAGTGACGCCCTCCCACGGCATGCGGCGGGACTCCGGCGCGTCCATTTGGAGCGCCGTGACGTCATCAGGGGCCTGCTCAGGCGACATCTAGCTGCCGAAGCCGGGAATCCCTGACTCGACTCCCCCGTTCTCACACGGGTTCATTTGAGTCGATTCCATAGAACCGTTTTAACTCTTTCGCAAATTTAGTGACTTTTTCTTAAAAAAGCGACTTTTTTCTGCCGTTAAACACGTTGGGAGACAACACGCTCAGCGCTGCGCATGCCCAAAGCTGCCACTGACCCCGCCCACAATCACAGAGCGGGATCTACACTGTAGAGCCAAAAGTATTCGCACACCCGGACTCACATATGAGTTTAAGTGAGATCCCATTCCTAATCCATAGGGGTCAGTATGACGTCGGTCCACCCTTTGCAGCTAGAACAGCTTCAACTCTTCTGAAAAGGCTGTCCACAAAGTTTAGAAGTGTGTTTATGAGAATTCTGGAGCATACCTCCAGAAGAGCATTTGTGAGGTCACACACTGATGTTGGACGAGAAGGTCTGGCTCTCAGTCTCCGCTCTAATTCGTCCCAAAGATG
>JAOUQT010068361.1:0-10342 GCA_025769995.1 Xyliphius kryptos
AGCGAAGAGGCAGAAGATCCGCTGTGGCGACCCCGAAAGGGAGCAGCCGAAAGACAAAGAAGAAGAAGAAGAAGTGTTGATGTTGCCTCCCAACATTGGTCACGTGTTCTTGTTTGTCAAGCCTTGGTGCAACTTCTTCCATGAGGTTGGTACCAGATGTTCCTCCCCATAAGTGGATCTCTAAACAAGAGGATGAAACTTATGTTTTCTCTTCACTCATGACTGCCAGTTTGCAGATTACCACAAGGGGTGGCCATATCAGCAAGTAAGATGAGATAGCCTACAAAAACAAAACCCTGCAACCATGACAAGTGCTCCACAAGAAATGTCCTCCTGAAGCTAAAGAAAACAATAAAACTGATTGTGGACTTCACAAAGTCTAAATGCAGCCTATTTGCATCAGTGGGGCTGAAGTGGAGCATGTCTCTTCTTTTAAATTTATTAAAATACACATCAGCATTGACCTCTTTTGAACAACACAAACCCAAAACACTTTTCACCAAAAGCACTCACCACCACTGATAGAATATTGACCAGCTGCATCTTAGTGTGGTACAAGTACACATCATACACACAAAAGAAAGCCTGTCAGAGGAGTCAGATCATATCACCGGTACCCCGCTCCCTGCTTTAAAGGACATTTACAAAATATAGTGTCTATGCAGATGTCTCAGCATCAGCAGAGATACCACACAGTGGCTCTTGGAGACACTGCAAGATTCTTAAATCAAGGAAAACCAAAAACAGGCCCAGAAACAGCTTTTTCACCAAGATGTCACACACACAATAATTTGACAGACAGCTATTCATTATAATGGATCCACCTGAAAAACTGCACTACCACCCCCGTGCTTCATCCGAACATTAGTTTTGCATTATAGAGTCAGACTTATGTTAATAAAGTCCTCAACCTCAACCTAAATATATACAAGTTTACATTCCAGTTCTTTTTGTTTTTTTTTTGCACGACCCTCAATCCACTGCAAATTACACAGTGTGTAGTATTCCCAAACTTGTTTTAAAAACCTGAACCTTTATAAGGTATTCTAATTAAAGCCATATATCCCTAATTCCTGTCTATGTGTTTCATAGGGCCCGTGTCATGGTGAAGCCGCACCAACTTTTCATTTACATTGTAAACTGTATGTGATAAATATAAATTTGTCAAATTGGTGAACTGCACTGAATTAAAATTAAATTAATACCAAACAAAAAAATTAATTTATAATAATAAAGAGACATACTGACTCAAAACTATGTGATCTGCACTTAAGTGAATGAAATGATTTTAAATAAAAAGAAACTTTTCCTGCACTGTTTATTCAACATGTTGGCACAGCGATTTAAATTCTCACTCCACATTAATTGGATTTAAACAGTACAGGGCAGAAAAGGTCTTTACTGTGCAAAACTTTGATGTAAGTGTAAATGGAACATGTTTGTACTATTATTTAGAAATAATTGAAAAATGAATTATACGTTTATTCATAAATCTTTATAAAGTATACATAATGCTTTATAAAATGTGTCATAATTCTTTGTAAATGTACGTAGATGTTTATAATGATAGACATAAATTGTTATAACAATTTGACGAGGCTTTATAACACAAAGTATGCAGGCTCTTTTCAAAACGTAGTTAATGACAACAATTTACTTTATGTCTGAGTTTATAAAGAGTTGGGGGTGTGGTAGCTCAGTGGTTAGGGTGTTGGGTAAGCAATCTTAGGGTTGTGTGTTTAAATCCTGGGTCCACTGAAGTTACCAATGTGGGTCCTTGAGCAAGGCCCCTAACTTTCATTGCTCCAGGGCTGCTGTATCAACCCTGTGTTCTGACCTTGTAAGGTCACTTGATACTTGTAAGTCGCTTTGGATAAAAGCGTCTGCTAAATGACCAAATGTAAATGTTATAATCTTTTGTTAACAGTTGTGAGCACTTATAAAGTCATTTTCAGGAAAAGCACTCATTAAACATAAACATTATAATGCTTTATGTTACTGGTTTCTGTTTAAAGTTGATGTACCGATTAAATAAATAATTTATTTAAAAAAAAAAGGCTTATGACAGGCATTAAAAAGCATATGAATACTTAATAAAGTTTTATTAACATGTTTCTAATGCTTCATGAATATTTATGTTACCAAAAATTTGTAATTGTCCTGCGATGGATTGGTGGCATATCCTTTAGCGTGTGTAACTGAAATGTGTAACTGAAAAACTATTATGCATATATATTTTAAATGGGCTAAAAATACATTTTAGTCAGCTAAAATAGAAAGCATTTGGCAAGATATGAATAAATTGCATAAACCTTTTGACTTATTTAATACATAAAACAATCACACTGATTTTACTGACAAGTAAACTTCAGTGTGTAGTAGGACACAGTTATTTAACAAACAACAGCTATCTAAACTGGTGATAGAATTTGATTAAGCACCAAATATCAATTCTAAACTATTAAAATAGTCTCAAATAAATAAAATCAAGTCAGCTCTCATGTTAATTAGCAAAAATGAAGCCATATGTTAACATTTGCCTAAAACATTTGCTATAGCTAATTGTTTATTCATTTTAATAATGATATTATTAATAATTACATTTTATTCAGCACCATCTACAAACCCAATTGTGCTTTACACAAAGGATTTGTCAAGCAAAGGATTTGTCTGGTAAAACGCAGTGCAATAAAGTTCAACTCAACATTTTTTAGATGTACAGATTTTTTTAAATAAATATTTAGATTTTGATTAATTTATTTTTATTTAAAAAATCTATATAATCAAGAGAAAGCTAATTTTACTACCCACGATTCTGTATATAATACATAAATAATTGTTTTCAAAATAAATATGTATTTGTTTTTTTTTGTGAGACATACACATGTATTATTTATACTGGTTCATATATATGGTGAACCAAAAACCTGAACCAATAGAGAATGATCATTATAATTAAATTACATCTGAAGTTTAAAATTTGAGATGGAAATCTAATGATGCATATTATCCAGAATGGTTTTACATTATAAAATGTTGCTGACTGTTTAACCATTTATGTCCTTAAATGCCCCTTAGATGTTAAATGGAGATTTTGATCAGGTTATTTGGAACCATAACAGCTTGCATTTGATATTTTAACCTGAACCGTTCTCTTTATTTATAATTAAAAATAAAACTAAAAAAATATTAAAATTTTGCTCTCTTTTTTACTATGAATATGCTTTTTATAAAAATGTGGCTCATATAGCATAGTGTCATTCACATGTAAATCTTTATCAGTTTTAAGGTGCATGGCTTAGTTTTATTTTGGTATTTTTGCAATGCTTGTTAAAGAAATAGCTTGAGTCCCTACTTTTTGTAAACACATGCGGAACTGGAAATGTGAAACACTTTAAAACATGTTTCAGTCAAGCCTTAGCTCATTTTGCAGATTTCAATCACATTTTGTCTGCATTTGTAGCTGGTTTCAGCCCTTTCTTTTTTGTGTGTATTTTAAAAAATATGCAATTGTATCAGGTGTTATAAAGATATACTGAAGGTCTAGGATCAGGCATGACCAATGTCCTTAGTCTTTTTCTATCTGAACAAAATTCTCTTCCTTTCTGAACATCTTTCTCCCCATTTATCTTCCTGCTTCTATCCCTATGTCCATCATCTGTGTGGATCTTGCGCATCAAGTTGTTGATGAGGACAGCACGACAAAGGAAGGCCTCAGGATCGTCCAAGAAATGCAGCTTTTGTAACGACAGACGCAAAATGCAGCTTCGCTCCTCACGCAAGATCAGGTGCTGCTCCAAAAAGAGAGACATTTCTATATTACTGTCTGACGTATATATATATATATATATATATTTTTACAACTTATTGGCTATTGAGTCAGATGAATACAAAGTAGCTGAAATTCGTAGTTTTACAATTACAAACTTTTATTCTTCTGTATTTATGTATTCTTTGTGAGAGACAGCTGTTCTTTAATAGGGTGGTTTTGGAGTGGTTAATTATTCTCAACACTGTACTGATTTTAGTTGTGCAGAGTAGTGTATCATAGAAAACAAAAGTCACATTTTCATCAAATGTAAAAAAAAAAAATGCTTTGCTCTGCAAGAACAAAAATAAAACAAAGGGGACACGGTGGACGATTTTTGAAGTATGAAAAGAACAGACACAGGAGATAATCAAGGTAAGGATTTTGACAGATAAAAGAAAGCAATATAATGACAAAGTGTGAGTGTGACATATAAGGTAGAAAGACCGAATGGACAAATGGATAAGAAGATACATTTGAAGAGGCAAAAAAAGAGAAAGGGAGGCAGAGGGCTGGCAGATAAAATAGAAATTAGTAAAGTGAACAGTGAATTACATATAATGTTAGTTATTCAGAAGTTAAAAGAGAGAAACACAGCAACATTAATAGGGTTAATAACTAAGAAAAGGCAGACAAAAGATGAACAAGTTGTATTTCTCTCATTCATTTATCTATTGCACCTCAGTCAAAGCAAACAGTGTGAACTCCTAGTAAAATATCTCTTTTAAGGATGCTTTCTAGGTTAAAACCCTAAAGGCACTGCTGTCATAGTAGATCTGCTACTTCCATCAAAGTCCAGTATTATTTTCTGTTTAGAGTTAAATAGAATTTCATTCATTTCAAGAATAATTTAGGTATCAGGTTAAATACATTTTTAACATTCTCTTCCTTCAGTTTTTTGTTTCAGAATCATGACTGATTGAAAATGCCGTCTTTGATGAGATGAAGTGAACAAGGCTGCAGCAATAAAAAAATAAGTGGATGCATGAACTCTCACTTTTTGAATAAATCCATGTAGGCCTCCTTGGACATCCTCCTCTTCTGCATACTTTCTTTTAAAGTAGGCGATTTTCGACATTGTTAACTGATTAGACTACAGTCAGCAGGGAGATCCTGACAACAAGCATAATAAAGACTCATTATTAGAAGCATAGCTTTAAATCTTATTTATTATGTGTTCTTGTGTGTGTCCAAAGAATTACTGAAGTACAGTTGAGCTTTACATTCTCATCTTTTAGAGATGGTTTGAAATTGCAGGACATGGTCATGTATTGATCATAAACATTAAAACATCCGGGTCAGTTTCGTGGATTTGTCTAACCATTTTATTGTTAGCTTTATGATCTGATGGTTCCAGAGATTCAGATTGTTTTGCTTTACATAAAAATGGTAGTTTTTTTAATGTTTTGTGCAAACCAGGAGATAAAAAGGTTTACTAAAATTCCAACTTGTGTGGCATGAGCCTGCTCAATAAATATATTTATAAAATGGGTAGTTCTGTTTCTTTAATCTGATTGGTTTAGCCGCTTGTCCATCTAACATTATTGACAGTATAGACATTAATATCAATGCATGATATAAAATTGATATCAGATACATTATTTTCCCAATTTCTTTTTATAAACTGTGTACTGTAATTGGACCACTAGATGGCAGAATTTCATTGATTAATTTTAAAAACTGGACTAGATCACTTGCGGAAGACCAGTTTATTACTAATTTTGCTTTCATTCATTCATTATCTTCCACTTAATCCTCTACGAGGGGTTACCATGCCCATCCAGGGAAAACATTGGGCAAATACACCCAGGACAGGGTACCAATCTATTGATGGGCACACACTCACTCTCACACACGTACACAGACTAAAGGGTCAGTTTAGAGCAGCCGATTAACCTTGAATCCATGTTTTTGGACAGTGGGAGAAAAACAGAGAACCCAGAGAAAACCCACACAGACACGTGGACAACATAGCGTAACTGTGTTAGAGGGTGGAAGGGAATAAAGACAGAAGAGAGGCGGCTTCATTCTCATACACAATTAAAATGCATCATAAAACGGATCGTTCCAGTCCTTAAATCTGATTGGTTGAGCCGCTTGTCTAGCCGTGACATTATTTGCAATAACCCACACCTCTGACTGCTTTACATTCGTATAAATGCGCGATATAAACTATATAGTTTTTTCGAAGTTTTTCATAAAGTGTTTTTAATTTTGGCCAATAGATGGCAGTATTTGATGGTTGAAGAAACCGGAAATCTTTTAATCGCGTCAGGGTTCATTTTAACAAATGGACTGAATTATGTCACGTAAAACGAGTTTATTAGCGAGTTTGTTTTCAGTCAACACGTTTATAAATCAAACCTTGTTTTTTTATTCTAGTGTATTGGTAACCATTTTAAAAAAGCAGTAAGGCACTTGAGGTTGTGCATTATTGTAAATAAACCATGGAAAGAGGTGTAACGGTACTCAGCCTAATAACATCTCTTTCTTGTGATTTATTCACAATATTGCACAACCTCGAGAGCCTTGTTGCTTTATTAAAGTCTATGTCATAGGTCGGCAATAAGCGGCCCGTGGGCTAGATGTGGCCTGCAAACATGACGCATCTGGCCCGTAAGCATGACACATCTGGCCCGTGAGGTTGTTTGAACTATAATGAACAATAAAAATAATAATGCTGCAAATAATGACAGGAGGTTCCATGTTCTCCCCATGTTCCCATGGGTTTCCTCCGGGTTCTTCGGTTTCCTCCCACAGTCCAAAAATATGGATTCCAGGTAAATTGAATGCTCTAAATTGCTCCGTATATTGTGTGTGGGGATGTGTGAGTGAGTGTGTGCCCAGCAATGGATTGGCGTCCTGTCCTGGGTGTATCTTCCCAGTGCCTGAGATGTTCTCCTCTGGATGGGCATGGGGCCTCCGCAACCCTAGTTGAGGAATAAGCAGAAGCTAATGGATGGATGGTACTTTAACCAAAACAAGTCATTTGCATACATTTGATTTACAGAATCCATTCATTATCTTTTGCTTAATCTTCTACTAGGGTCGCTGGGGGAAAGGGTTTTCCACGCCACGCCTATCCAGAGGAGAAGGTCGCGGGCGCAGGGCAGATACACCCAGGACAGGGCGCCGATCCATCACTGTTCACATACTCACTCACACATCCACACTGAAGGAAACCCATGCAGACACCGGGGAACATGGGAACTCCACCCAGATTGAGATTCGAACCGTAATAGCTTTTAATTTTATTCAGTGCTTATTGGTTGTCACTTGCCTATTTTCATAATAAGATTTTAAAGCATTAGAAACTTAATGAATCTAGCTATTATTTAATGTGCACATGTTGTCCATGCACTCCTACAAAGGAAACTTATGAAACGTCTTTTTTTACATTTACATAGTATTTAAGACTTTAGCAGCATCTAGTGGCATAAGTAAGAATTGCACCTATTTAATCATCTTCAATGTTGAAGTTTTATTCTAGGCAGCAGATTGGACGCCTATGTCGGCGGGACATTTAAATAGTATGGCGGCCTGCTGTTGTCCTGTGACATAACTGTCTTATACTATTTTAAGAGGCTTGAGCCAGTCACCATATTTATTAATGTTCACACAGAGAAGTTGATTTCAAAGCCACACTTGTTTCTTTCCATTAGGGGCTCAAATATGGAAATCATTCAACACACTAAATGTTCGGGTGTGTGTTCTGAATGACCCCACCTGTACAGCTAATATGACCCACATAATGATTTAAAAAGCATCATCTCCAATTTATGAGGAGATAAAAAGCTCATCTCTCACTAGGCCTTGTAAATCAGATTCTGGGAACCAAAGATGTAAAGCACCATCTGTATGACGGGGTGCATTTAGTGTTGATGGCAAGAATAAGCATATACATGGTGGCTTAGTGGTTCGCCTTTCAGAGCTGGGGATTCCATGTTCTTCCCATGTGTCTGCGTGGGTTTTCTCCGGGTTCTTCAGTTTTCACCCACATTTTAAAAACATGGCTTCAAGGTAAATTGAATGCTCTAAATTGCTTTGTGTGTATGTGTGTGGCTGTGTGAGAGAATGTGGACCCAGCAATGGATTGGCACCTGTCCTGGGTGTATCTAACCCCAGGTATAAAGAGAAGCAGGTATAAAGTTTCTGGGATTAATGTCATCTTGCCAGCACCATATTTGTCCCTAAAATACCAATATAAGCCTTCACAACCCTATTTCATTGGCAGGCCTCATTTTGCATGCGTTACACCTGGTATGGCCAAAGTCTGGCCTGTGAGTCAATCACGGCCCACTGTCAGAGTCAAATGGAACTATAAAAATAATAATTTTATGTAATTTCTCCTTTTAGCACATGATTGCAGCACCATTCTTAAACTATCTGTCTATGTGCTTCTGACACACATTTCTGTAGCACAGAGTATTGAGAACATATCATCAGATACTTCAGACGCTGCAGAAAGGCAGAGAGGCTTTTGATTATTTCTCAGTAGCCTGCGATGAAAGCACTGATGCATCTGACCCTGCACAACTACTGATTTTTTAATTGGTATTGACGAAAACATGAATGTGATAGAGGTACTGCTTGACCTTAAATTTAAATTCAATCTAATCTGACTTGCCAGATTAGAAAAAATTGTGTTTTTACAGTTGTTCACGCCTGAGTGGCTTATATCCTGTGATATTGCCACTGAAAAGTCAAGGTAATTGTGAGTTTTTAATTGTTAGAAAAATCTTGAATGATGACACATTCACATTATTTAATTCAACTAAGTTATTATTCTGGTTTTATAAAACCAGTGGTTCCAGATCTTAAATCTGATTGGCTAAGCCATTGGTCACATTAGTAGCAATGTTTTTTTTTTTTTTTTTTTTTTTTTTTTAAGGCAATTTGGACACTAGATGGCAGTATTTGATTATCAAAGAAACCAGAAACCTGTTACTCTGCAGTGCACACTTAAAAAAACAGACTAGATTTCTGTGGAAGACCAGTTTGTTAACGATTTTGTTTTCAGCAAGCGCATTTATGAACTGAACCTTGTTTTTACATTATAGTGTGTTTGTAACCATTTTATTAAAGCAGTAAGGCACACAAGGTTGTGTATTATTGTGAATAATCCACGGAAAAAAGGGGTAACTGTAACACCCTTTCCCGTCATCTATTCACAATAATGTCATTCCTTATTGCTTTATTATACTTTGCCAAATATTCAGATGCAGAATAAGTGGTATTCAGTGCTTAGTTTTGTAATAAGGAATAATAAAAAACAATGCCTTCATATGCTGTTTGGTCCTTTCACTTGCAGGGTTTAAAAACATAAGTCAAACTGCCATGTTTTTTAAGTGATTAAGGAAAAAACGTTGGAAATTTGTGATTGATTTATTGTAACTGTTTAAGTTTAAAGATCTTAGTTCAAACACTATGTCTTAGGTAAAATATCATGTTATTAAAAAAAGAAAAAACACCATGTATAGTGTTATTTGGTGTTGATTTAGTTTTAGAGATGTAGGCTATAAAGCTTATAATTTCAAGCTGAGACGTCTGATATAAAATATCTTGGTTTCCAAAAATTCATACATGTAACCATGAAATCAACAGTGTTTACTTAAATAACGTCTTTGTTCTTTTTTTTGCCGAAATTTCATGTTAGTAACAATAGTAAATACATACATTTCTTATTAAACACAAATGATCATGTTATTTTTTTAACATAGCAATGCTGAACTGTTGCTACTGTTGAAACAAGTCCACAGTAAACTGCCTGACAGGATTTAATGCAAAAAAACAATAACAGGCTCTTTAGATATATATCGATCAAATTCAATGTTAAGTTAAATTAAGCATCGTTGCTTGTACACTTACCCTTTAACAACAGTTTACAGTCCCTACATTCCGGATTGGCGGATCAGGTTTTATCGCTGGGTGATCTTCGTTTTGTGTCAATTATGGGTCTGTTTTTTATTAATATATTTTTTGAAAACGTTCCTCCGTAGAGTTCATAAAAAACATTGATTCCGAATTTCCCGTTTTGAAAGCAAAGCGAGGAAATCACACCCACAGCAGCTGTTCACCGTTGCTAAGCAACGAGTCGCCAGGCAGCGATTGACGCCACATCAGGATCTTTGAGCCGCTCGTGCACGCGTACATGCACACCTGTTGCCACCCCTTCCTAAATACACTCTTCAAAGATGGTTTCAGTATCATTCTGGGGTGCATTTGTAATTGCACCCTAAAAGTTCTCCAGGGACATCAAACTAAAGCAAAAGATAATACAGGACTTTATAAAAGTAATGATATAATAAACCTGCACTGCCCACACAGAGCCTTAAAATGAACATCAGCACACATCACGGAGATGATCTAGGATGTAAAAGCACTCTGTTATCAGTTTTGAATTTTGTACAGTACGTCCAACAAGAATATTTAAAGAAAAGATATATACACATAATATAATATACACTGCTCAAAAAAATAAAGGGAACACTTAAACAACACAATGTAACTCCAAGTAAACCACACTTCTGTGAA
>JAOUQT010068371.1:0-10341 GCA_025769995.1 Xyliphius kryptos
CTCGGTCACTTTATGAATCGTGATTCACAAAGTATTTTGGCAAGTATAGTGGAGTAGTTTGCCATTGCTTTCTCCACAAAAAAAGATATTAGTGAAATGCTTAATGGAAGTTCAGGTTTTTCTTTTTACTCAACCATGAAATTCAAAGATATTATAAATATAAACAGGGCGGCACCATATATCATTATCTTCCCCTTTTTAATTTGATCTTTCTCCCTGTCTCACTCTTACTCATTTGTTTTTCCTCTTTCAGGGACTCAAACCCATGGATCACAATGGCCTCTCAGATCCATATGTTAAACTACATCTGCTACCTGGAGCAAGTAAGGTACGTCCTCTTACACACATTTAATAATTAGTTTTTCCAACACTAACCCTATATGGACTTTGTCTTCTAACATTTTATTTTTTTTTGTAAAGTATTTGGTGAAAAGTAGAATATGAAGGCAACCCCTGTTGATGCTACACATACTATATTACTTATGGTTTGGAAAAAGACCCAACCCTTTTCCAAAATTATCGTACACGAAACAGGTTTATGAAGAAAGAGTTTTCCCCGCATTTAATCCCACCGAAAACATCTGGGATGAATAGGATCATTGATTGTAAATCAGGCTGTTCTCTTGCTTCATTAGCTTTTTCTTGTTTTCTGAATGAATGAATGCAAATTTCCACAGATTTTGCCAAATTTTTGTGAAAAAATGTTCCAAAAGATTTTTTTTTTTTTTTCATAAATCTGGAATGAATTTGTGGATTTGACCGGTGTACACATATTTTGGTTTAAAAAGTATAACGTGGATAAAGTTTGCTGGAGTACAGCTGTATAAGAAAATGATTTAATAGATCCTGAACTGCATCCAGCCCATTTTTTTTTTAATTCATCTGGTCCAATTGCATTATTAAATAAAATAACTTAGGTGGACAACTCAAGAGTTACAAGAGTACAAACACACCAAACTGGAGCCACACATCAAAAGTGTCTCACATATAGAATCACTGTCAAATATAAAGATGTTGTAGACCAGATATGTTAAGAAATATGAAGATCATGTCTTATCTCATCTCATTATCTTGCACTTAATCCTCTACTAGGGTTGGTTCCCCATGCCCATCCAATGAAGAATGTTTCAGGTGCTGGGCAGATACTACACCTAGGACAGGGCTCACTTACACATATACACACAACATAGGGGCAATTGGAAAACGGGTCATTTAGAGCAGCCAGTTCAAAGTGAATTAATTTTTTTGGACCCAGAGAAAACCGATACGCACACGTGGAGAATATGGGAGCTTCCCTCAGAATGGGATTCAAAGGTAGCATTCAGAACACTGACCAGTTTAGAGACCCGTAGACCAACCAATCATTAATATGAACAAAAATTAATAGTTTTTATTTTGTTTTAATTAAAATCATCATTTAAAAAAATGTGAAAACAGTCAGGAAAAAAACATGAAAACTAAAAAAAAAAGAAAAGAGCGTGCCTTCAGCCAAAAATGGACCTGCTATTTTTTGGCTTGTTTTCGGTTTATTAAGGTGAGTCACTTTCTCCATGTGTTCGAATCACAGTAGGCATTGTTTAACAGCAGGATGAGGCCACCTCATGCAATCAGTTTCAGAGTAGATCAGTTTTTATTTAGAACTATGTTTACTGCTTGCTTGCATCCCTAAATTAACTGAACCCAAATATACTCCGCTTCATTTCCAATCATCTAAATACTCATACACAAGCGCTCAAGTATAAAATACAGAGGAACTTTTCTTTGCTGTGGGTCTACTAAAAAGTATACTATATGGCTCAAAGATAACAATGACTATCTAAAGTTGCAGAATGTTTTGATTTGTTTGAACAGGGTTCACATTAAAAACGAAAAATTCTATGTGGTTTGTAATAGCAGCCTAAAGTATCTTAGAATACTGAGGGAAAAAGTCAGAATTCTGAGACATAACAGTCAGAATTTTGAGATAAAAAAAAGTCTGAGATGCTTTAGCCTTTTTTCTTCTCAGGCCTTAGCCTTGTTTTCTTTTCAGTGGTGAAAATAGGTTTTCCATACAAAATTATCATAAACAATAATTTGCGCCTTTTTGAAAAGAAAATTAAAGGTAAAAGAAATCCTTAACAAAATGTATTTTAATGGGTCAGCCAACCTGCAATCAAAATTTATAAAATCTTGATTTAAATGAACTCTGTCCCGACAGAAATCAGAGTTAAAGAGTGACTTATTATTATATTGAACAGGAGGTTATTAAAACACAAGGAGGGAAATTTTAACACTGATGTGGCTACAAAAACATTCAAATAGAATCCAGTAAAATATTACAGTGGAAAATATAATACTACTAGCAATCCATGTTTGCCAAAATAGAGCAAGTTAAAAAATGACAGATTCTTTGCGATTGTTGTGAAGGAATATAGTAGTCGAGTAAACCACTGCTTATGAGTAATGATAGTAGTGGTGGCAACTGTTGGGATACTTGTCGCTTTGAATAAAATTACTTTATATAAATGTAATTTAATACACTATATAGATATACAGATCTGGGGGGGGGTGGTAAAATGATCAGATTTTACTCTTTATAGTTATATGTTTGAATAAATTAAGCATTGTTATTTTATTCTATAAAAAACTAAAAATATGTTTTGGAAATTCTAAGCAAAAGTTGATTATTTATTTGCAGAAAATGGGAAAGGGTCCAAATAATAAAAATGATTAAGTGCTTTTAGACCAAAAATAATGCAAAGGAAAAAAGTTCATATTCATTTCAAGACAACAATACTAATGTTTTAACTCAGGAAGAGTTCAGAAATTAATATTTGATGGAATAACCATGATTTTTAATCACAGCTTTCATGTCTTGACATGCCTTCCACCAGTCTCTCACTGCTTTTGGGTGACCTTATGCCACTCCTGGTGCAAAAATGCAAGTAGTTCAGATTTGTTTGATGGCTTCTGACTATACATCTTCCTCTTGATTACATTCCAGAGGTTTTCATTGTGGTTTACATCTGGAGATTAAGGTGGCCATGACAGGGTCTTGATTAAGTGGTCCTTCATCCACACATTGATTGACCTAGCTGGGTGGCATGGAGCATTGTCCTGCTGGAAAAACTAGTCCTCAGAGTTGGGGAACATTGCCGGAGCAGAAGGAAGCAAATGTGTTTCTGGTAAAAAAAATTTGTATGTGGCTTGATTCATACATCCTTCTCAAAGATGAACCTGCCCAATTCCAGATCGTCACCAATCTTTCACCAAATTTCACAGTGGGTGCAGAACACTGTGGCTTGTACGCCTCTCCAGGTCTTCGTCTAACCATTAGACGAGCAGGTGTTGGTCCTCTATGGACCAATCTTTATGGTATTTTGCAATCTTCAACTTGGCTCTACTTTGCTCCTCATTGATGAAAGACTTTCTAACTTTACAGGACTTAAGTCTTGCCTCTAGAAGCGTTTTACAAACTGGTCCCGCTGTGCACTTCACCCCGGCTGCCATTTGCCATTCCTTTTGTAGGTCACATGATGTCATCCTGCGTTTACTGATGACATTCAAATAAGATGACAGTCATCCCGGTCAGTGGAGAGTCAATTTCGCACTCTGACTTTGTAATCAAGAGAAGAGATGGACAGTCACAAGCCATAAAACAAAGCTGAAGTGTTTGAATATTTGCAGCAGGAGTGGCATAAGGTCACCCAAAAGCAGTGAGAGAGACTGGTGGAAAATATGCCAAGACACATGAATGCTGTGGATTAAAAATCATGGTTATGCCACCAAATATTGATTTCTAAACTCCTTCTGAGTTAAACATTAGAATTGTTGTTTCTTAAATAATATGAACTTGTTTTCTTTGCATATTCGAGTTATAAAAGCACTGCATCCTTTAATTATGTTGACTTTTTTCATTTTCTGCAATTAAATACTAAATTTTTGCTAGGATTTTTGGTTGTCAGTAGTTTATAGAATTAATGAACAATGTTCATTTTACCCAAACATATACCTATAAAGAGTAAAATCAGAGAAACTGATAACTTTGCAGTGGTTTTAATTTTATTTAGAGTATTTACTGGTATTTGTAATGTGGTATTAATTTGAATCTTTTATGGGGGGGAGGTTACATTTTGATTAATGTTTCTTCATGACTGACTGAATGAATGAATGCAGTATTTATATGAATACTTCAGTAAACTTCATCTGTAAGCCAATCAGCCAGTATGAATTATAAATACTATAAACCTATTCATCTCTCAGCTCCACAAATAACTTCTCGTTATTCGTTTTCTCTGCATTATACACTCAAATCTGTTTTGGTTTATTATACTTTACATGTTTTTGTATGTTTTGCGTTATTAACTTTCCTAATACCCATCAAATAATTCTAATAATGTTACGTTTTATTACATATTAAAAATTTTGCCGCAGTTCCTTTTAGCAAGTGAGGTATCTAATAAGCAAGGAATTTTTTTTGTGCATCACTCACCCACCAGACGCTACCAATTATTATGTTCCTATAATACAGCTACTCATCTGTTTGTTTACTCCCTGGCACTGAGTTGGTTCTTGGCTTGCCAGCAATTTACTTAACAGCAAGCACCACAAAAGTACCAGTTCAGCTTATCCCAGTCTAAATGAATATCATGACCTACTGCAAAGCTGGAATCTCCTTCAAAAAGTTATTAACTAATGCATTGCAGCAGAATGTTTACATGGAATGTTTTTATTAGCAGCATCGTTAAGAAGTCTGGATGTTGCTTGTGTGAATATTTAAAATCAGAAATCATTGAGTAGAGAATTGAGAAGACATAAGAAACATCACAGCGGCAAAGTTATTCTATTTGATTAGTCAGATCTAAAATGAATCAAACGTTCAATAGAAGGTATACAAAAAGGTAAAAGAAAAACAAATCCCGTGAACTTTATTAACAGCGCTAGATTTGTGCATCATTTTTGTTTTGCCATAACAGTAATCTTCTGTAGGTGGGTGGGCTGGTGATAACAAACCTTGAGTCTCTGCTTTTTGAGCATTTATCAGATGCTTTTGGACGTGTTCTGTATGCTTGTGCTCTTCAACGACTAAACCACAAGTCAATAGTAGCTTCTTGGCAAAGGCAGCTAAATTTTTATTGGAATTCTCCTGGTAGTTCATTGACTCCATGATGCTATTAATCCTACTAAGCTTCTCAGAGCATCTGGAGAGAAAAAAAGAAAGAAAAAAAAAAACATCCCCACATCATTACACAGGAACACAGTTCAAGTCAAATGCTTCTCTTGCCTTCAGCTATATCCAGGCACTCATTTGCTATTACATTTACTGGATTTAACGGACTCCCACAGCATCTTCTATTATATGAGAATTGTGGTTAAATGCACTTACTTTCTGCATAGTGACTAATTGTAGGCTTAATTACTTTGGGGTCTCCAAAATGTTTTTCTTCCAATTTTAAATTGTGATTGATTGTGTTTCTTGGGTTGTCCTCTGCACAGTTGGGTGCAAAACTAACCTGCATTCATTTCTCAGGAAATTCATTACAGTGCTGTTTAAAAATAATATTATTTTAGTTTTCCATAAATAAGTTTTGATGACTGCGTATTTGCTGGTAACACAGTGGTAATGACAGTGGGAAAAATAGATCACTTTATATCTTAACACTTGATCCGCACTAAATTTATGACCAAGCAAATCTGTTTGTCATTGGTTTGATTTGGTCTCCTTATACAGGATAGGCTATAAATATGGATACACCCTGATAAAAAGGAAGTGGTTGCTGATATCACCTTACCCTTTGTGACATATTAGTACATGGGAGGGGAAAAACATTTGAGGCCGGGTGACGGCCATGGCGGCCATCTGCAAAGCCGCCATTTTGGATTCAATTGTACTTTTTTCAATGGGAAGGGGTTCATGTGACACATAGAGAATTGCACAAGAATAACAATGGTGTGCTTGCATTTTCAGTGAAGCTTCAGTCATTATTGAGTTATTGACACGCTTGTGACACGGAGCAATGAGAGTAACCCATTAAAGGATGTGCTCAAAGTGCTGCCCATTGTGTTGAATTGTCAATACGATTCTCTTCTCCCACTCTTGACACACTAAGAGCGATACTGCAGAATAAAAGATACTACAGGCCTCCTGTATCCGTTGTTTTAGGTGCCCCACATCCTGGATCTTCACTGAGTACACCATAGCCTTCAAATGGTCTCAAAGAAAGTCCGGATCTCATTCAGATATTGCGTCACATATTGCGTCCGGCCTCAAATGTTTTCCCTCTCCCATGAACTAAAATGCCACAAACAGTAACGTAATATTAGCAACCACTTATAATTAGTTATTTTTAGCAGACGCTTTTATCCAAAGCTACTTACAAGTATCCCAACTTGGTTGGGATCAGAACACAGGGTTGAAACAGGACCCTGGAGCAATGAGGGTTAAGGGTCTTGCTCAAGAACCCACATTAGTAACTTCAGTGGACCTGGGATTTGAACCGCCAACCTTCTGATTGATAAACCAACACCCTAACCACTGAGCTACCACTCCCACTTCCATTCTATCAGGATGTATCCATACCCACCCCGTATATATTTAGGACTTGTCTAAGCAGATAAACACATATAAGGGTACATTAATATTTACATTAAAATTGCAACCTTTCTTTTTTGTTTTTCCATAAAGGCCAATAAACTTCGGACCAAGACACTGCGCAACACCCTCAACCCAGTCTGGAGTGAGACTTTAACCTACTATGGCATCACCGATGAGGATATGGTCCGTAAAACACTCAGGTACTTGATTTTGTTGATGTCTTGAATTAAAAATAATTGATATAAATGTAATAGTTAATTGCATTTCAAATCAAAGGGCTCTTAAGCATAATCAGTTTAACTGACACTAATGTTAGAAAACCAGGGTTAGGTTGATCATTGTAGTGGTCTTTGTTTTTTAATACTAGTTTATTCCTCACTTGTAAAAATAGTAGTTATTTTGACTGCCAAATTATATAATTACGGACACATAAAGTGTGTAAGAACTAGTTTTACCAGAGTTGCTCCAGACAATAAGTGGCTAAATATGAACGGGGTTGAACAAACTGCATATTTATCATAATTAACTGAGATGTCGCGTGGGGGGGACACGGTGGCTTAGTGGTTAGCACATCGGGGATTCCCGGTTCGAATCCCAATCTGGGTGGAGTTTGCATGTTCTCCCCACGTCTGCATGGGTTTCCTCCGGGTTCTCCGGTTTATTCCCACATTCCAAAAACGTGAAGGTAAAATGAATGCTCTAAATTGCCCTGTATAGTGTGTTTAAGTGTGTGTGGATGTGTGAGTGAGTGTGTACCCAGGGAAGGGGAAACCCCCCTGCGACCCTCATAAAGGAATAAGCGGAAGATAATAAATGAATGGATGTCGCGTAGGCTTATAAAGACACTAGGTGAAGAAATTGAAAACAAAGTGTAAGTTAAAATGCATTTGTTTTTGAATGATGGCTTTGGAGTTTATATATTTAAAATGAACATATCATTATAGAGTGAGGTTTGTGGCAATTAAAACTCTGATATGAATATGTGTAATGAATATAGTGTGAGTTGTGACTGCAGTGTCCACGCTGATGCTTGCATACGTGAATTTATCAGTAGGTTTTCCAAGGACGTGATTAGAAATGGAAGATCCAAGTTTCAGCTTTGTAGATACTCGCGAAGACCCCAATCCATCCGAGGTGTTGCGTTTGATGGTGATAATGAATGAACCAAGTGAGAAGCAGTTAATTTTCATTGGTCATGATAGGGAATCACGATACGAAATTTCAGCCTTGTAGGTACTCAGGAAGACCCCGATGTGACACTAAAGTTTGATGGAGATATCAAACGAACCAGCAAACATGTTAGGGCCAGAAGTACTTCGTTTTTCCAAGAAAAAAAGGAATCAGGATGCCAAATTTCAGCCTTATAGGTACTCGGAAATTGGGAGAATTAGTGATGAGTGAGTATGGCAGTGTAGGCTTTGGCATTTATAGGTATGGATTACGGATAAGTACCAATTTGTGTTTGCTAAATAAGTTATTATTATTTTCTAGGTGATCATTATTACCCCTTAAAGCAATATGACTTCATTTAGGACTGACTGTATAAAAATTATTGTTTCTTCAGACAGGCTGCAAGTGGTAAGGATTTAGAACCATTTTGTGTTAGTGTCTGGATATTTCCCTAAATGAGGTCCCAGTTTACCTATTTTTATCCTAATTATGACATTTGAGACTTCAATCTCTCATAACCGGGTGTTAAACCTCAATGAGCAAGAGGAAATAAAATAAACATGAAAAAGCAAGCAACAATATTAAAGCCTGAATAATTGCTTCGATTTTCTACCTACATTTTTAAACAAGCCCACAGATTAGTGATGGAAGGGCTTTATCTTTTCAAGCAACCCAGATAATCTTCTTTTAACAGATGCAGAGAAATTGTGTGCACATCACACCCCTTATCTATTGATTCATCCTCATCTCACACATAATCCTAGCATCGTCACAATTTCCTATTCCAACTTTATTAAAACTTTTTGGTGATTACATGGCTTTGTCATTTTTATAACTTTTTTATTGACCTTTTTTAGCGACTTTTTCTCCACCTGTTACAGTTTAAGGCAGTATATTGCACAATGCTTATGTTAATTCATTACACAGTAACATGGGTTACAATGTAAAGCAGCTACATTGATTTAGTTTGGAAATTTATGGTCTGCCTAAATATAAGCTAAATGTAAATAGATAGTAAAAATATGTTTTTAATTTTTCTTTAATTTATTGGGAAATTATAATGTACTGTAATAGCTTAAACCTAAGTCATCAAATAGTGATATATTCAGTGCACTCAGACTTCCGATCTTTGATACATTAAAATGGAGGAATGAAGTGCAGCATGAAAAAATTATGATTGAGGTGGCACTTTTTCTCCCAGATACACAATTCACATCAGTCAGTGCTATTGGAAAAGCAATTACTTCAACATATTGATCAAAAGAGAATATGCTTGTTATGGAAGTCAAATCCAAGTTTTTTTTTTTTGCAAATCTGTCATTATAACTTTATGCAGAAGGTCTTTAGGATGTTTTGGTAGTAAAACAAATTAGGTGCACCATAAATATTTGTTGATACTCTTATTTGTTGAGGGTGGCACATGGCTTTGTGGTTAGCACGGCTCAAATCGCAAATTGGGTGGAGTTTCCATGTTCTCCACATGTCCACACGGTTTTCTTCTGGGTCTCCGGTTTCGTCCCACATTCCGAAAACATGGATTCAAGTTAAATTGAGTGCTCTAAATTGCCCCCATTGTCTCTCTGTGTGTGAGTGTGTGCTCAGAGATGGATTGGAGCCCTGTTCTGGGTGTGCTTGCCTGGCACCCAAGATGTAGTCCCCTGGATGAGCATGGGAAAACCCCCTGCCACCCTAGTAGAGGATTAAGTGGAAGAGAATGAATGAATGAATGTTATTTATTGGTTAACTGTGGTTTTGATATGGGTGTTAATTGGGCCAAGGCAAACCATAAGCAGGTTTTAATGTTTGCATAATTTACAGGAAACGTCATGACCAAGTAGCTACTAACAAATAAACCACAACAATTTGAGTACTTTATGTACTGAACTATTACCTTGAGTACCAATGGACTCTGCCATGCCAATGTTAGTAGATAGTTTATTAGGAAAACAGATGTCAAAAGCCAAAAAGCTACAGAAAATTTGAATTACTATGAACACACATTACACACAAGGGTTTTTCTTGAGAATTGGGCACTGAATTAAGTCTTATTATGACAGCATCCGTTTCTATATAAACAATAAAATATGACTGCAAATAAAATAGTTGTTCATTTGTTGAAGGTTATTTAGTAAGGCCTTCCATACAGTCTCACTGTCCTTTTTTAAGTATTGGGTTACTGTAATACTATTGCACCATGGTACACTATAGTAAAGAGACCATTTCCAAACTGTTCCCACAAACTTAGACGCTGCCATTGCCCAAAATGTCTTTGTATACTAACTCATTATAATTTCTCTTTACTGAAACCAAGAGGTCTACCCCATCCCTTGAAAAACAACCCTTTAGCCTTATCTCTCCTTTGCAAAAGTTATTATCTCCTAGGCTGGAGTTATTAAATTCCAGGCTGTTGGTGACTTTTATGCACTTCCCTCTTTTTTAACTTTACGTAGTCTGACTTGTTGAAATTATGGCATCTTATTACAGAAAAATGCTCAAAGTTTGTAAAATTAAACCAAAAAATGCAGATATCAAAAGTCTGCGTGTGTGTGTGTGTGTGTGTGTGTGTGTGTGTGTGTGTGTGTGTGTGTGTGTGTTTT
>JAOUQT010068381.1:0-10341 GCA_025769995.1 Xyliphius kryptos
CACGTGACAACTGAGGAACCAATGAAAAACGAGAAACAAAACACAAAATAAGGCAGGTGAGCCGAGCTCACCTGACAGATAGACTGTACATATACAATACATTTTTACATGCGAAGTCCTTTACATAATGTGAAATTTGTTTTATTTTGTTACTTGCTCCTCCTTGGGCCATTGATGATTCATTCATTCATTCATATATTATCTTCCGCTTATTACCTTATAAGGGGCGCGGGGGGGTGTTCCCCATGCCCATCCAAGGGAGAACGTCTCAGGCGCTGGGCACCCAGGACAGGGCGCCAATCCATCGCTGGGTACACATTCATTCACACAGTCACACACATAATACACACACTATACAGGGCAATTTTGAGCATTCAGTTTACCTTCATGTTTTTGGGATGTGGGAGGAAACCAGAGAACCCGGAGGAAATCCATGCAGACACGGGGAGAACATGCAAACTCCACCCAGATAGGGATTAAAACCGGGAATCCCCAGCGCTGAGAGGCGAATGTGCTAACCACTAAGCCACCGTGCTGCAATCTCAGATCAAAGATGTGCAAATTTGTATTTTAAATAGTTTGTCAGTCGGACTGATTTGAAATGCCTTGTAGCATCTGTGTTATTAATATGTATTATTTCTTTATGAAAAATGACATCATTAGTATTAGCTTGTGTGTCAGAAAGTAATATCAGTGTTCCACGGTAAGTTGTGTGTTTTTTTTTTTTTTTTTTACTTTTTTCACCTGAATTATGACCCACAAATGATAATGTGCAATGTACTGTAAGGTGTTGTCTAATAATTTGACTCTCTGACTGACATCTATTGCTTTATCATTTATTATTTTAGTTCCTGGAAAGCCCAGCATGCTCATCAACACCACTAGGGGCAACACTGCTCTTATCCAATGGCAGCCTCCAAAAGAGACATCTGGGGAGCTGATTGGATATCGTCTGCGCTACAAACGCACTGATGAGGAAACGTACACCGTGCATGAATTAAAAAACTCTGAAGACCATTTCACGGTAACTGGTCTCTTCAAGGGTGCCACCTACAACTTTCTGCTGAGTGCCAGCAACCGAGCCGGTTATGGAGAGGAGTGTGTTAAGGAGATCAGCACACAGGAGGAGGTGCCGAGTGGATTTCCACTTAACCTTAGTGTGGTAGGATTGACCACCAGCACCACCCGTTTAACCTGGGCCCCTCCGGCCCCAGCAGAGCGGAACGGCCGCATCACACAGTACATTGTTGTTTACCGGGACATCAACAGCCAACAAAACAACACCAACCGCACTTCGGATACTCAGATGACCCTGAACAATCTCCGTCCTGATACCACCTACGACATCCGCATCCAGGCCTTTACCAGCAAAGGTGGTGGCCCCATGAGCCCCAGCATCCAAAGCCGTACCATGGCCACCTCACCCGGTTAGTACCTGTATTTAAGATGTGAGAATTAGGACTAGTCATTTGTACAAAGCAGCTTTTTTTTATTATTTTTTTTATAAAAGTTTGCTTCAATTTTCCTCGATACTGTCTCTGCCCTTCTGTCTGTTTGTTTAACTTTCTCACTGTTTTTCCAAGAATCTCTCGCTCCATCTGTCTGTGTCTCCTTTGTCTCTTTTTTGTTTATCTTTCTCACTGTTTTATTGCTCAAATTCAAGATTTAGCTTTATTGGCATGACCGTGGTGTAGACACTATTGCCAAAGAATTGCAGCAGTGATAAAAAAATAAATTAATAATAATAAAATAAAATAAAAAAATATATAAAAATATTTTCTCTCTCTCCCTCGGCCTTTCTCACACTTTCTTTCTATCATACCAATGCTAATTGGATTTTTTTTTTTACATTTTTAAGTTAGTTTAGTCTCCATACTGTCCTTATTAAATAACAGAAAATTCTGAAACATCTTTGTATTTAATGAAACAAATAATTATCTTTTTTTCTATTCATTTGTTAAATATTATGTTGTTGATGTTAAAGTCATCGCTGTACAACAGACTTCATTCAAATCATTATTAAATATTAGCGTTGGTAAAGTTAGAGCTGACATGTGGTAGTTTTAGTATTTTACCTAAATATCCAGAGGTGACTTTTTGTAGTCTCTTTTTTAGTCCCATGTACAGCTACAACAACTTCCACTCTATAGGGTTTGGGAGTGTGTCTGTGAGAACTCATCCTGAAGATCATTTGTAAAGTCAGACACTGATAGGTGAAAAGTTATTTATTATGGCTTGTCTTAAAGATTTTTGATATATTAAAGTTCAGGGTTTATTGTGTGCCAGTCAAAATCGTTCACTCAAATCTCCCATGTCTTTATTGACCCTGACCAAAAAAGGGCCTTACCTAAACTGTGCATACATTTGTATATATATTTTTTTTTTTAGTATAAAATCCATGGCTATGTTCTTGATTTTTTGAATACTTTTTTCCAGTTTAAAAAAAATCAAATAGAAATTTCCACCAGCAGAGGATGTGTACATTTTCTTACATCTAAAACAGCCATAAAATAAGTGATGTGTCCAAAAATTTGCATTGACTGTGAAATGCTATTTATATATCCGCTCAAACATTTTTTTTCTTGCTGTCCTAGTCATGAATAAAGTCATAACAAAAGAAAAAGCTGAAACAAATGTTTTTATAAGTTTGTGCTAATCTGCTGTTTTACATCCACCAGCATTTGCTACCAGTTTTGGCGTTAAAGCTGTGATGAAGACAGCGGTCCTTCTCACCTGGGAATTGCCAGAGAACTTCAAATCTCAAGTGCCTTTTAAGGTATAAGTCCTACAGGATATGTGAACAGTAGGTTGATGTGTGTAACAGTAAACTGCAAGTGCTGTTCATTTGTTCCTAATGCACTCGTTTATAGTCCCCTATTAAAGAAACTTGCATAGAAAACTCCCTAATCACTGTAATTAGACGGCAAGCGCTGAGACTCTGAGGCTTTTATGCACTCTTTCAGCAAATTGGCTCCAGTTTGAAGGAATCTACAAACCACAGCATTATTCCATTAAACTGAGATCTCGCGGAAGAGGCATCTGGGAAATGTCTCCCCGTTTAACCACGCATTTGGACTGACTGTGTGCCTTCACCAGTGTGTGTCCATTACTGTAATCCCATTACCGTAAATCGCATGTGGTCTGGTGGAAATAGGAAAATTTTCCATTTCTGCTAAGTGGAGAAATGCATGTCTTCTATATTACACTTGGTATTTTTGGTGTCACTTACTTTAATGCATGTGTTAATAAAACAAAATTCAAGTGTAATACAGGGTCCACGGTTCATTTGACACCAGTGAAGTGGTTTTTCTCATCCTTACACATTGTACCACACCACTTACACAATCAGGTTTGGTAGTTCCCAGTTTATTACATATGCATCTTTGTTCCTGTTTTCAATATTTATTTGCTTATGAGTTTGGGGAACTTTTATATCCTACTGTATAATTTTTAACTGCAACGTCATCAGAGATTCCAACAAGTCCTTAAAGCAGATAAGAACTACGTCAAGCAATTGAGACAAAATATTTTAAGACTAAGATTTATTTATTAATCTAAGCAAATAATTCATTATGACATATATGTTTGTGTCAAAAGGGTGTGAACCCTTCGGTTTAATAAATAATTTAAAGGTGAAATTCACATCAGGTGTTTTCAGCCAAAGATGATAATCTGGTGAGAGTAGGTGTCTGATTTCATTTAAAGGACAGAGCTCTATCAAATTGTGATCTTAACAGCATATGCCAGTGGGAGTGTATCATGGAACAAACAAAAGAAATTTCTGAGGACCTCAGACCTCAAACATTCTCCTTTAAAATCTTCAAGTGTATTAGAAAAAATCACAGAGAACAGCTGCAGCAAAGCGGGTCCAAATCTTGATGCCACACATCCCTGTTTTCAAGATGTAATGGTGATGTGGGAATGCAGTTTTTATTTTCGCCAAACAGAACTCTTCCTACTTGAGTTTTTAGAGTTTTTCCATGTGATCTTTAGCAAACTGCTGGGCACAATGTTCTTTTTGAAGAACAAGTTTAATTATGATTTCATTATCTTCTTCTTAATACTCTACTAGAACCATCACACACAGACACATACAAACACACCTATTTAGGGGCAATTCGGTGCATCCAATTCACTTTGAATCTCATCTGGGAGAGAACTGGAGAAAACGCACAGACACAAAACTCCACCCAGATATGTAATATAAATTTCCTCCAGGAGTAAATTAACAAAGTCTAACATTTTTGTACAAAACATTTGCTTTGGTTTTGTTATCTACTTTAAGGACTTGGTTGAAATAGTTTGGTCCAATTTAAAATATAAAGTTCACAGACTTCAAAGCCCCTTCTGTATGTCTATTATGACCAACTATAGTCACTTTGTTAGTCCTTTTCATTCTGTTCTGTCAGGACAAATCCAGATTTACCAGAGAGGAGGTGTTATTTGGTCGGTGGAGATTTTCTTTTATTGCAGTGACTGATGTGGGGGTGGTGTGTTAATGTGTTGACTGGTATATGAGTGGATCAGATGAAGCAGTAATATAAATGAATGTAATATTTTACTGAAAATCTATATGCATCAGTGTTACTGTTGGACTTGGAACCACCACTAACCATTAATGTCCAGCCGTTATTATTCTGTAGGCAGCATCATGTGAGCATTGATAAGGGATTATCTGATGACTCGCACAACAAATTAACGACTCTCTTTGATTTTACAGACTTTTATCTGAGCAGCAACATACATCAATAATGTGGTTGTGTCTTAACAAAATGTACTGTTAGTGGACACGGTGTTTAAAATTGCAGCTGCTGTATTGCGTCTTAATCCATTTGCTTTATTTCAACACACACTAAACACACCACCACCAAATGCACCCCCTGCCCCACCCCCAAAAAAACCCTGCTCTGTAGTATCAATATAGAATTGATAAAATGCTGTGTGTTATAGGATGGAGATTAAATATAAGTGGAGTGACAATAACAATCTCTCTTCACAGATCTTCTATAACCAGCAGAGTGTGGAGGTTCAAGGACACACCAAGCGGAAGCTCATCACTGGGCTGAAGGCCGACACTAATTACTCGTTTGTGTTAATGAGTCGTGGGAACAGTGCTGGAGGACTGCAGCAGCAGGTTTCCATCCGCACTGCCCCTGACATCATAAAAACCAAACCTGTGCTCTTCAAAACAGATGACAACAAAGATGGCACAGTCACCATTAACCTGCCAAGTCTTCCCAACAAAGCGCTTATCAGGTCAGCTGACCACTAAAATGACCATGCAGGTTTCTTAAACAGTTTAGACCGAGATCTGACTCCTTATTTTTTACCTTATTTTTTCCTTCCTTCTTTCTTACCTTATGTTTTTTTATGCATGCTGACTTCTTGCACAACATCTGCATACTTCCTTTCTGTCATGTCTTTTTAAAATTCATTCATTCATTCATTCATCTGCTTGTCATAAAAACGAAATTATGGCCCATGGACCCAGAGTAACCCTGTAACTTTGAAAGCTGAAAAACAATATGTACTATATATATATATATATATATATATATAAAATTAAGAAATATATGGATATAAATATAGACTATAGACTATATAATATACACTATATATACACACAACTGAAAATATAAAAAACTGTTGTTGTTTTTTTTTTTTTTTTAAATTTTGCAGCAAAAAGGGAATGAAAAACAACAGAGACAGCAGATTTTGTGTCAATATGTAAACCTTTCGGGCGCTGGGCAAATACATCCAGGACAGGGTGCCAATTCATCAATGGGCCCTTTTTAAAAATAAGTAAAAACTTATTTCATGTAAGAATCTTAGTACATGTAAGATGCTGAGATATGTTAGGAGACCCATTGTGTCCAAACAAAAGTCTTACTGCAAGAGCATGTGAAATCATAAGATCACCTCTTTCGCATACGAACGGTTCATTCAGGTTCAGTTGTCCTGTTCAACACCTTACACAAGTAAGACTACGATTTTACAGCAGAAGAGAGAAGGTGATCCCGTCATAACCCTTAAAACTCTACCATCATGTTGCAATGTTTGTTTTTTATTTATTTAGCTTTTTAAACTCCTTTCTTATATCTTTTTATCTATGTCCATTGTTTTGCTTTATTTAATTTCCTTCTCATCCTTAACATCATGTGACCTGCAAGGAGTGCCCCTCCTCCCTCCCTCTGGGTCACGGTGGTATAAGCAGGATGTCATGTCATGCGTAAAAGCTTTTATGAACTTACTGAATATAACCTCAAATGATAAACTAAACTCATCAGCTGTGGAGTCAATCATTGTTTAAATCATTACTCTTCATTCGTTACACATGAAATGGTTACTATTCACATTCTGTTTGCTTTCTATTTTTTACCATACTAGCAAAGCTGCTTTTCAGGAAGAATAGCACAGAATAAGATTCACTGACTGACTGTGTGTGTGTGTCTGTGTGTCTGTGTGTGTGTGTGTGTTCACACATATACAGGTGGTACTACATTGTGGTAGTGCCACGCTCACAGACATCACGCAAGTGGGCGAATCCTGACGAGATGGAACTTGAGGAAGTGAGTCAACAAGTTCCCATCACAATTATCACAAAGTGTAAATTAGAACACTGTGTTTCCTAAAAACTGTATATATAGATTTTATATTCACTGCCACTGCACTAAGAATATTTATCATTAAACTTTAACCAGGGCATTATAAGAAAGGAACTACAGTCTAATGGCAAAAGGACAATAACACACGAGAGGGTGTGCATCTTTGTTAATTACCCAGGGGAAAGCAGTGTTGGTCACGACACAAGGCGGAATACAGTCACGCCTCTTTCCCGTGGTATTATTCATTATAATGCACCGAGTACCTGATTGCTTTTGTAAAACGGTTACAAAAACACTATAATTAAAAAAAACATGGTTTGATTCATAAATGTGTATATATAAAACAAAATTGTTAATAATCTGGTCGGCGACATGATGTAGTCTGTTTTTTAAAGTGCACTTTGATTTCTGAGTAACAGAGTAACTGGTTTCTCAAACAATCAAAAAAAAGCCAAATTACAGAACACAATTCATAAACAATAATCTCAACAGCCTTAATGCTCATCTGGAATCAGCTTGCCGTTTATATTCATCTGTATTTTCATCTATGGTACAGGATTTAAAATAATGTATTGTTTATCACTCATACAAATGTGCATACGATAATGTCACAGCTGGACAATTAGCTCAGCCAATTAGATTTAAGGACCACATATAGTTGTTTTGTAATGAGGGTTATGAGTCTTACTCATAACCATATTGCATATGACCGGCAGGTGGATAGATAACCTGGGCATTAAAAGTATGTGTTCCACACACTGTGTACCTGAACCTTACATTCTCTTGTGTTGTAGATTCTAGGAGCTAGAGATGTCTCTCTGCTGAGGCATCGCCGACGGCGACACGGTGAAATCTCATGGCCATACATTGCCGCCATGCTGGAATCTTTGCCTGAGACCTTCACACTTGGTGATGGAGAATACTACAATGGCTTCTACAACCGACCTGTACCAAGCAGCCAGCCGTACCAGTGCTTCGTTATGGCAGAAATGAAGGAGCAGCATCCAGGAAATGCCAATGAGAAGCAGGTAGGCGCTAACCCTGACACTTCCTATTGTGTGTTGTTTTCCTGCATGTTATTAACACGGTTCAGCCATGTGCGCACTCACTTCTAACGGCTTTCAAATCCTCTTTAATTAAGTCGTTTAAAATCGACACTCAACAGTGCTGATAAGCTTGTGTTCATTTTTGCCTCGCCTGTCTCACAGTAACGACTTTGTGACATCAAAGGGTTTATTAATGAGCGCTCATGTTTATTCTCTCTCATTTAGCACTGGGTTTAGAAGCTTCACATTGGCCTTGTTTTAAAAGCAGAAAACGGTGGCAGCATTTTAGTTAGAAAGCCTACAAAGAGTGGATTTGTAAAATATGCTGAGAACCATTTTACAGTTGTTTTTTTTTTCCACTTTGCTTTCTTGATTTCCTGATAAATGACTTCAATTTTTTGGTATTCCAGCGGGAGGGGGCTCATCCTGACGAGAATTTTTTTTGGGCACATACTCACATGGACATTCACTATATAGGATTATATTGGCACATTACAGTGGCCTTAAATCCATGTTTTTGAATGTGGGAGGAAACCGAAGAACCTGGAGAAAACCCATGCAGACATGGGCAGAACATAGAAACCCTGCTCAGATCGGGATTTGAACCTGGATCCCTAGTGCTGAGAGACAACCATGATTATATTTACATTTGCATTTGGTCATTTTGCAGACGCTTTTATCCAAAGTGACCCATAATATCCCAACTTGGTTGGGGTCAGAACACAAGGGACATACAGATACCTTGGAGCAATGAGGGTTAAGGGTCTTGCTCAAGGACCCATAGTGGTAACATCAATAGACCTGCACAACTGAGCTCCCACTACCTAAATATACATTTCCTGCTTTCCTTTTTCTTTTTCATCTGCTTTTACTTTCATCCTTCTTCCAGCATGCACTGTTATATACATATTATAAACTTATATTTACCTAATTTTATTCCCTGTTCGTTATTTCATTTCTACTTCCATGACATATTTAGTCTCCTTTAATTACATACCAAAAATGTTTTAAACTTAACGCTTTCTACTCTAATCTTTCTGCATTTCTACTTTTTTTTGTTTACCTTTTATCCAACACAAAAATAATTCAATTTGTCATAAAGTCCTTAGACTTTTAGATGGTTTAATATTTTAGTACCAGTGACATTGTTCATTAGGTTTAAATTGTAAAAGTGTGAAGCATTAGAAATCACTATCACATATGAAAGTGCAGGGCACCATACACACTTTTGACACATTATGCATTTACAAAACCAAAACCTACACTTCAGGTCCAATGCAGCATGTTTAATACATGTATACAGAAGGACTAAACGAGCTGAGCAGCTCAGGGCCAAAAGCAATAGACACAGAATTTAAAACATCTTATATTTCGTACATTAAACATGCACACTCAAAAGGAGAGAGTGAAAAAAAACAAAAGAAAGATAAGCTATTCAACCCGGTCACATACTCGCAAAAATAATGTGTGGGTAAATAATAATTTATAACCACTAAGGAAGAGGAGAAGGGCTTGAGTATGTCTGTAAGCTGTTATAGAGAAAATGATGGAGTCTTAGAGTTTCAAAACATGCAAACACATGAATCCAGTTAGTTAGTGCCTGGAGGGGTCTTTCCTGTTTCTGTCAGATAAAGTGTTAGCTTTAGCATCAGCCTTAAGCATGCAGATAATTCTGAAAACAAAGACAAGAGAAATCCATTCCATAGTTCTGACATATGACATCAAACAATACATTATATCTATCTAACTTCCTAGGCAGTATGAAATCCTGGACAAATGAGAGCCAATTTTTAAATCATTCATTCATTCATTATCTTCCGCTTATTCCTTTATGAGGGTCGTGGGGGGGTTTCCCATGCCCATCCAGGGGAGAACGTCTCAGGCGCTGGGCAGATACACCCAGGTACCAGGCATCGCTGGGCACACACTTATACACACACACTATACAGGGCAATTTAGAGCAGCCAATTTACCTTGCATCCATGTCTTTGGGATGTGAGAGGAAACCGGAGAACCCGGAGGAAACCCACGCAGACACAGGAAGAACATGCAAACTCCACCCAGATTGGGATTCAAACCGGGAATCCCCAGTGCTGAGAGGCGAACGTGCTAACCACCAAGCCATCGTGTCATGGAATTATATATTAAAAAAGAAAAACTGCAATACAGTAAAGAAGTGATCCGCGATGTCCCCCTCCAGAATTCGTTTAAACCGAACCATGATATATGGGTATAGTTACACCCTTAGTGTGTTCACTGTGTTCATGTATGATATATGATATGGTATTACAAAGACATACAGGGGCTGGACAATGAAACTAAAACACCTGGTTTTAGACCACAATCATTTATTTGTATGGTGTTTGGCCTCATTGGCTGCCAATACTAATCTACAAGCCCTGCACAGTGGTCAGAGGGATTTTAAGCCATTCTTCTTGCAGGATAGTGGCCAGGTCACTGTGATGCTGATTGAGTTAAACGTTTCCTGACTCGCTCTTCCAAAACACCTTAAAGTGGCTCGATAATATTTAGATCTGGTGAGTGTGCAGACCATGGGAGATGTTCAACTCCACTTTCATGTTCATCAAACCAATCTTTCGAACTCTGGTATGTCACCCATAATGTTGTGTGCATTGCAATATTTGGAGCAAAACTGTGCTCTTACTCTGCTAACTGAACCTTCACACTCT